>JANHQD010001105.1:0-10774 GCA_024721195.1 Marasmius sp. AFHP31
CCGCTGACAGAACACTCAGTAGAAGCCCGACACGACTTGAGAGACTTGGCCCCGAGGACTGAGTTTGACGGCGATACACCCAGGGGCCGACATTTATTCGCATAGTTCCCGAGAAGCAGACTTTTATTCTGCTTGATATTGAACGGTATTTAGCCAATTCAATGGGATCCTGGGCGTAAGCGGAGTCCATTCCTCGATATGCGCAAAAGGCCATGTACGAGTTGAAGAGGAAGAGTAAAGGTGTGTGAAAAATCATGATGGAGTTTGAAGACAAGATGGTTACGCTCTTGCGCTCTCAGATGGCCACACTGATCCAAACAAGTGCAAAGTCGTGATCGTGAGCATTACAAGTCCAATTACCAAGTCCCTCTCTTCGTCTTCAGCGTCCTTCTTGGACGATAGGTTGGTTAAAACCCGCCTTTATTTGATCTGGCTAAACGCTGGTCAATCAAGGATGTGAATAAACGCCCATCCGCTCTCGAGCTCAGTTCAAAACACCTACTAGCCTGAGGACTTCGTCATGATCGTGAGTTGAATTGTTGGATTCCAATCGCGTTTCTCTTACTGACCTCGTCGTATTCTAAAGCTGGATAGCAGGTTGGTTAAATACCACCTGCACTGGACTGGCTAAAGGCCATCTGCTTCTGAGGAGGGTTGCGAGAATTTAGCTCTATATTGACTCTATGATTCGACCGAACTCCTTACATCCGTGCCGGTGGCCTTGCTGTCACCTCTACCGTCTGCGCATTCTCCAGCTCGAGGTTGACCTCGCACAGCTTCTCTTTTCGTTTGTTTTGCTCTCGGCTCCACTGGCTCTGATATGACTCTCATTCAAATGCGCTATTGTTAAGCACCCTCTCCGTATCTCCAAAATGATGGTAGTTTGATGTTTTATCTCTCGTAGGTGACTCCCTCGCCTATTCAGTCTACACCGCGCTCTTTCGTCTCACGAAACAGCCTGACATGCCCGGGGCGGCCCCACATGCATTTCAAGGCACTACGAAGCACGACACTTCACAGATCACAATCACTAGCCTATTTTCACTTCATTTCACCCGACCTCGACTCGAGCCTCGCACCGATCACGCTCTATCACATTCACATTCCATATATACTCAACTCTATGTTATCCTAGCCTGACATGCCCCGCACGCATTCCAAGGCACCACGAAGCACGACACTTCACAGATCACAATCACTAGCCTATTTTCACTTCATTTCACCCGACCTCGACTAGAGCCTCGCACCGATCACGCCCTATCACATTCACAATCCATATATACTCAACTCCATGTTATCCCATATTCGCGCACGTTCTGATCGATGAACGTCACTCCTTCACACTGTCATTTACGCTCTTCGTTTGATCCAATGTTCCTCTTCACGTCTTTTCCAAACACTGGTCGAGACATGTTATCATAAAAGCTACCTCACCTCACGTTCACCGCCGTTGGGCTCACTACCTGTCTGCTTGTCGTTCTCTTTGCGCCCTTGATCCATTGTCAAAGCAGTTCGTGACCATAGTCTTCACCAAATGCCTCCTATCCGACACGCCAGCTACTCTCGCCGCCGTCTCTACGCGCCATACAGTCGCCCGGTTGCCACTGTCTTTGTAGTCGAGGAGGTCAGTCCATCATCGGTCTCAAACCTTCACAATACACAAACCAATCTTGTGTCTAGGAAGAGGAGGAAGGAGAGGAAGACGCCTTTGTTAACACAAGGCCTGTCCACCCGGAGGATTTGGAACGACTATGGTACACCCTCTTTTGGGTGATATTTGTCCTCCATATTGGCAGGATATACCTGGTCAGGAATACATCGTTCGTATTCTCCATTTCAACTGATTTTGCTCTGTAGACATTCTTTCCTGGACCATTTTAAGTGCCCATCGAGAGCAAGTTTCGCATTCGAACGGGGAAGTCTGATGTAGTCCGAATATCGTGTTCACAGTCCCAAAGTCAAGTTGTACAAGGACTCTGATACATACATACATACGTACTCCTTGATCGAATACCTTCCACTGTAAACATAATGCAAATAATCTTGTAACCCGTTCGCGTTACCCTTGGTATTGGACGCGACGTGATTTGTCAATGAATCCCGCCGTATGGGGCATCTCAGGATCGAAGATCGAAGCTTTGTCGCTTACAAATAAAAAAACAAAGTCGTGAGAAAGCGCACATTACACGCTGCATTCTACTACCACATATCCTTCGCAATGTCTCACTCCTACCACAACCGAAGCATAGGTTGGCTAAAGTCCACCTACATTGGCAATGGCTAAACGTCAGCCAGTTCGGATGTGACTAAAGTCCATCCATCTCCCATTCAACTGACACCATCAAGCCCATGGATCGTAAGTTGTCCCTTTTGGTATCATTTTTTCACTCACTGACCTCCTCATACCTGTAGAACAGAGACAGATTGAAGGCTGGATAAATACCGCCTGAATTTGGCTGGCTAAAAGCCGCTTAACTGGGATGCGAGTAAATGTCCATCCTCTCTAGAACCAATCAGTGCAATGCGTTTAGTTGCACAACTCGCTGGTTCACGGCCACGACGTCGACTAAAGTGACACGAAAAGAGAGGATTAATACGCTATAGGGTCGTCGTTTTCTACGGGCTAGCCATGGGAGTCAAGGAGAGCAGAGATGTGGGAGGTATGAGATAGTGGTCGAAGAGTCGATGAGCTAGTCCATACATCGCTGTATTATTATGCAGTGCTGGGTCCTGGAAGATTCGGTCTCTCTGATACCCGCCTTCCAAATATTCATCACACGTTTTGACGATTTGCTCAAAGATATCTTGCTCTCTCAATTAGTCCGAGGGGCAAGGTGGGCGATCCAAAGCTCCGTGAGATGAGAGGTTCCTAATGCAGCGCTCAAAACCCGCTTCCTGTGAGCTCGACATCATCAGCAGAAGCCCAGACTCGAGTTCCTGAAGCTTCGTATCCTTCTGGGTGATCATGTGAGCCCAGACACATGCAGCTCGGACGAGGTCTGATGGAAGTTGGGATGGGCAGGACGCCGGGAGGATGGACCGCCTACCAAACCGCTCACAGTTTGGAATGAGAGGGACGATACGCTCTGGGTTTTCAGTGCGGGGGTTAGAGAACATAAGCCGGTTTATTTTGGGTTTAGGTGGGGCGCGGAAAGAAACCCCACGACGTGGCTGAACACCTCAAAAACAACTTCGTTGAGGACCAGGAATGTTGTCATATATCAATCATCAACTGAACAAGGGATGCATCGAGACCAGCCTACTCACAGTTACTCCCATCCGTGGTGAGGAGCTGGGAGAGGTTGTTCATCATGTCAGTTACCAGGTTGACCTGACGGTGCGACCCAATGCGATTTGGAGGATACGGATGCGGAATGGCCAACGCGATGGGGTACGGAGGCCTCCATCCCATCGTTGCGAAGGACACAAAGCTTTGCGCTATTGGGCGGCCAGTGGCCAGTTGGGAGCTTCCAAAGCTATCGGACGAGCCGGAATTCCTGAACAGCGTTCCCGTTACGACGTGAATCTCTTCGACTACAACCCTCATCTCCTCGCTCGCCAAAACACTTCCCTTAAAAATTCTCTGCAACTTGTCGGCCTCTGTTGTCTGAATCTCGACATACTGATTCAACCCCGCAACGAAAGCAGCCTGAACTAAGGCTATTATTATTCGTAAGCTATTGGCTTGCTAGGCCTCCAAATCGCCTCGTGGATCTCGATGACCTTGGGAGCAAACTTGACCTCATGGCGATACCAATCACCGGAGACCCGATCCCAACACACTTCTGGGAGCGAGTACGATGAATCTGATGTCTTCCACATCAATGCGCCTGATTGTAACTGACGACGAAGGTAGTACAGGTCCTGACACAGACGTAGGTCGCCTCCGAGAGGGAGACTTGTTGCGAGTTCCCTTGTTGCACGTGAATTCGAGGGAAGAAACAGCAAAGGAATCACCAAAACTGTCACGAAACAGCGGGTCGAATCCCACTATGACCTCGAATTGCGAGCCGCCGTCATGCACGATATCCTCGACATGATGCCTGAATCTATCAAGCAAAACAAGGCAAAGACGATTCTGCGGCATCTGTCGGAAGCTTGGCGATGCTGGAAGGCCAACAGTATGTGGATGTTTTCGTATCTCTTGAGGTATGTTTCTCACAAGGTACATTAGTTCCTTGGAAGGTGCCCGGTATGCCGACTGCTATCGAAAACATCATCCTCCGATACATCAAGAGCAAGGCCGACTGGCGGTGTTCCGTTGCTCATTACAACCGGGAGCGTATCAGGCGCGGTGCCACTGTCGACAAGGCAGTCGTCAAGAAGAACTTGGGTCGTCTTACTCGTAAATTCCCCTTCTCGCGTCTTTTGGAAATGGTGTCTCATGCTATCGCAACCTCTTAGGGTTGTATCTCAATGCCGAACAAGAGCGGCAGCACGCGTACCTCAAGGGCAGTCCTTATATAAGCGCTGAGGAAGCTGTCGCAATCTACACGGCGACAGTACATTGGCTGGAAAGCGGGAAGTTTGCGCCGATCCCCTTCCCGTTAGTGAAGCTTCCATCGTCCTATGACTTGCGTCTCACGTTTTCGCTAGGCCACTGTCTTACAAGCATGACACCAAATTGCTGGTTTTGGCCCTCGAAAAACTGAAGGAGGCGTATTCGGTCAAGGGTGAGTCACCCCGCATCTCCCATGAACAGTGACTGAAACGCCGTTCCAGGTCGTCTTAATCAGTCCCAGACAGAAGAACTCGCTCTCATTGAACAGGCTTGCGACAACCCTCACGAATGTATGTAGCTTCAATCATCTCGATTCTTCCCTCGCTCATCAGCACCACAGGTCTATCTCGTATCAAGCGTTTGCTCTTGACTCAGCGTGCATTCAAGGAGTCTGGAATCGAGTTCTTCGACACGTATGATAAACTGATTCCTTGCTACGATATCGAGCCTATCGAGAAGATCACCGATGCAGTACGTACTACACCCGCTTGGCTGGATTTGGATGCTCATTCTTTGTACAGTACCTTGATCAGTTCTTGTTCTTCGAGTGCGTCAAGACTTGATCCATGATACCCTGTCCTATCGTACTAATATGATCATCCCGCAGGGCGGACAAACGTGGTCTCTTCCCCGCTTGGATCAAGCCAGCGGTAAGCATGCACACACTCTTTGTTGCATAAATACTTATTGTCTGTCTACCGGATACGGAGCCGCCACCTCTCCTCATCTACAAGGTTCGCCGTGGACTTGTATCACTCCGAGCGACTCTAACATATGTCTTATATAGTGGTGCCAAGGTATCAACAACCTGACGGACATCTGGGAGACTAGTGAGGGCGAGTGCAATGTCATGATGGAGACCGTGCTTTCGAAGGTCTACGAGAAGATTGATCTCACACTTCTCAACTGTCTGCTGCGTCTCATCTTGGATCACAATTTGGCCGATTACATTGCTGCAAAGAACAATACCGGCACGTTTCTACTCTTCTCTGCTTGACGCAACAAAGCTCATGTCTTTGCCTTTCCTTATAGTCTTGACAAAGGTGATTCCCATCCCCGATATGTGCCCCTCAACTTTATCTAATACTCTTGCATTCCTATAGATGCGGCGCATACGAATGCATTTGGTCTGATCCGTGGCCTGCAGTTCTCGGCCTTCGATTTCCAGTACTACGGACTGGTACTCAACCTGCTGATTTTGGGTCTCCAGCGCCCCAGCGAGATGGCCAGTCCCCCTTCGATGCCAAACAACTTCTTGCAGTACCGTGACTCTACGACGGAAACTCGCCACCCGATCCGACTCTACTCTCGTTACGTTGACAGGCTTCACATTCTGTTCCGCTTCACCGCCGATGAGGCTCAAGACCTAATCCAACGCTACCTCTCCGCAAACCCCGATCCCACCAACAACAATGTCATCGGCTACAACAACAAACAATGCTGGCCGCGCAACTGCCGGATGAGGCTCATCAAGCATGATGTGAATTTGGGACGGGCTGTGTTCTGGAACGTCAAGCAGAGTCTTCCAAAATCTCTGACAACCATCGAGTGGGAGGACACTTTCGTTAATGTCTACTCGAAGGACAACCCTCAACTCCTGTTCTCCATGTGTGGGTTTGAGGTTCGGATCCTGCCGAAGATGCGAACTATGAGCGGAGAACAGTTCTCCTTGAAGGATGCGGTTTGGAATCTTACCAACAAGCAGACGAAGGAACGAACAGCTCAAGCCTTCCTGCGCGTCTCGGATGAGGGTGAGAGTTGCGTTATGCACCGCGGCAAAACCTTAATCTTGACCTTTGCGTTTTCAGGTGTCCAACAATTCAACAATCGTATACGACAAGTCTTGATGAGTTCTGGATCGACAACCTTCTCAAAGGTTGTGAACAAGTGGAACACCGCTCTCGTTGGTTGATGACCTACTATCGTGAGGCTGTCATCCACACGAACGAGCTTCTTGACGCCTTGGTCAAGGCAGAGAACAAGATACAAACCCGTTCCCCGCAACCGTTGACCCAATAATCGGCCCCAAGACTTGATCGCGACCATAACCTCAGGCTCCATAGCTTGCCCAGCCTCGTCCTCAAAGGAATCCCAATCCCCGAAACGATGTTAGCAGAGATACACGTCGTAACCACAACCCTGAATCGTTTCATCCCAATCAGACTCGGTACGGAGAAGTGGCCGTTAGCGTTTCGAAACGTGAAAGGGGTAAGCTCGTGAGGTACTTGTTGTTTATTTCGCGAAGGCGCGTACGCTCGGAAGAAGACGTTGGGACCTAGGGCTGCAAGACGGAGCGCGATGAGGTCGTCTACGGAGTTGCTGGGTGCGCTGGCGAGGATACGGGATTGGGGTTTGGTGTCGAGAATTTGACGGATGGATTCGACCATGGTGACGTTATTCCTGGTTCGGTTCTTTTCAACGAGAGGGAATAAATTGTCAATTGATAGGACGTTTGAAACTATGAAATCGTACTCACGGTCCAAATACTGTCGCAATCTTACTGTTGTACGTGCATACCCCCATCCCTCGAGGAACCGCACCCTGACGAAAATGCTCTGGTCCAGGGAACAAAACACGTTCTTGTACGAACGCTGTGTTCAATGCTTGTTGTTCACGACGAACAAGGTATCGGTTGAGTTTGAACCTGACCAAGAAGCGGTCGCTGGGGTTGGCTATGAAGGACCGGTGGAATTTCATGCTAACTTCATCCTTTCGGACGACGTGGACTCCACCCTCGAACAGTGGCCTTGAGCACTTCCGTTGCGTTGAACGAGGATTCGGTCGCCCGGGAGAAAGGATGACAATGACGGTAGTCTTGATGTAACCAGCCATTTCAGCACGGCTAACGTCGAAGTCGAATATGCGTGTCAACCAGTGTCCTCGTAGAATGACTGAATGCAAAAATACTGATCAGATCAATAGCCCGACAGCAGAGAACGGACACGCACCTGAGCACCCAAATTCCATCTAAACAACAACTATCCTGTATCTGATGAACTCCTTACGTTGAAATGCGAGTCAGAGTTGTCGGTGGACATCGATGTGGAAGAAGAACAAGAGGGAGAACACGAAGTCGCCGTTGGGAGCATTGAGAGTGATAAACGACTTTGACGATGCTGTTGCTGGTGGTGGTAATGATGGCGGTGTCGGACAGAGGCGCAACAGAAAGCTTATTCGACTTTCTTCCCGCGTTTCAAATCGAACTCATTTTCATGGCTCGTCTCGCCTACCACACTCGGCTTCACAGACCACCAAGTCCGACTGACAGGAGAAGGATGTGGATGGGTCAAATATATCTACTAAGAGGAAGGAATACGCAAACAGGCCAGACATTCATCAAAGTCGGCCGATCTATCGACCCCGATAGGCGATTTCTCGAGCATAAAAGGCTCTGTAGAAGTGTACAATGGACATTCTTAGGCTCTTGGACCGCGAAACATTCGCACAAGTCAGGTATGTCTAGTGCTCGCTTCGATCTGGTGCGTTTGCTTACTCTCGCGCGCAGAAGGTCTTATTCACGCCGCGATGATTGAACAGCAAGGCTTCGTTCGCCATACTGCATTTTGCAACTGTGAGTACCTTATCCGCTTTATTCTTCGGCCTTGACGAGTTATATTGTAGGTTACACGGCGCACCGGGAGCGTTTTGACCACGCTTGGATGCATATCACTGGGGCCATCCCTTTGGCCACCATCAACATTCTTCAACACTTGTACGCTTGAACACTGGTACCTAACCCGTCGTCGTCGCTATCTTGACTGCTATCCAATGCCATGTAGAATATTTGTAACTAGTACTACTTTACACCAACATGTCCGTACTCATTACACGAGAACGACACGAGGATCATGCCTTCATCAAGTTATGATCGTGTATTTTAATCTGACTGGCGGAAATCTGGTGTGTCGACAGACAAAGAGACGGCCTGGCCGCCGGATTCTACCTCATGTTGCTGCATGCCGATACTCGGCTTGTTCTCATTCAAATATGGCTCGTGTTTGCGAACCGACGGCCGCTGTTTCTCTCAATCGAATGAGTATCAATTCATTTGGGGACAGGGCCGCCTTCGGCCAGCCGATTTCACGTGTGTAAACTCTAATTTCTGCCAGCCGAAATTAGGCTGTGCCAGTAGTGAGAGTCTTGAAAGTCTCAGAGCGCAAGAAACCGTCGAGTGGGCTTGAGGGTAAATTCGATTGAGATATCCATTGCTTGTTTACGAGAGGTTGATAAGGGGTAAAAATTCTTGGTCGCCAGTGTGGTAGTAGTTGAGATACCCTGTGGGCGCTTGTTGACCTTTCAACTTGGCCTGTTATACCGCCGGAGATCTCCGCATGGACGCGCGTCGCGGCCCAACCACATGTCACAAGTGTGACCATTGTGTGACTTCAACATCTTTCTTTCTCATGTCCTGTCCTTACTCAAGATAGCCTTGGATTACCTGTGCAGAGGACTCGGATGTTGAAGAATTTGAAAATGTGGCAAATAGGGCTCCCAGGCAGTCTCGACAGGAGTTCAAAGTATCTGGCGTAATCACAATTCGTTTCCTGCCTTCGCGGCGATTGCCGTTCACCAGCGTTCACCAATACCAATATCGAAGTATGTCTATTCTCTGTTCATACTGGTACAATTGTAAAATTGATCGGGATCTTCTATTGTTGGATAGACCTGCGTACTGTGGCATTCGATAGATACATGGGTATGTTCATCCCATTTTCTACATTCCATGTAGGCTGACACGCTCACTTTCTGTAGTCGTAAAGACCAACTTTACAACCTTCCAGTCTCAGATCTCACGCCGCATACCTATCTCGCACTCCACCGATCTGCCATCCCAGTCATCTCCAGCAGCCCATTCCCCAGCATATAGAACCTTGACCCTCGTTTTTCGCTCCGCTCGACGTTCGTGTGCGATGCTCCCTGATGCTCCTGGCTTCTAAAGCTGGGTGGAACGTGATTGGGCGGAGATATTGGCCCTGATGCCTCACTGTAGGCTTGGATATTCTCGACGCCGACGGTCTAAAGGAGCTTCAAAAGGTACACATTCATAGCACTCATTTCGTCTAACGGTATCTCATGATCCTTGAATTCTAGGTCTCCCAATTCACCGGTCACATCGACCGTCTCATCGTACTTTGGGCCACACTCGTCGGAGAGCTCGAGAAAACAGCCCAGCCCAGAGCCAGTTCCAACGACCACCGTCTCCAGCAAGACTACTGAACAGACGTTCAAATCATGGAATGCATCCAATGGTCTCTCTTCCCCTACTGGCTCGTTGACCTGTCTCGGAGCCCTCTTGCGTCGAACCGGGCCAAAGTGATGCACAGTGTCAGTGGCGCCTATTGGGGCTGTGAATGGGATGATGAAGGGCAAGCACCTCGGGTGGTTCTTCTCGTGCGTTGAGTCGTGCTTTTGTGGTTCGTATGACCTGTCTTTTGGCCCCATTCAAGCCTCTCCCCTTCTTCCCTCACACTCCTCGGCCACGCACGTTGACTCCTGCGCACACAAACCTCCGAATCAGGGCTATCGTCGCCAATGTCGACATCTCCAGAGCCCCGTTTAATAGCTTTCACGATGCCCAAAGCTCAGCCGCGAACGTTTCGAGGGAGATGAGAAACCGAGTAGCATGATGGCGCAGCGGGTGCAAGAGACTTTGGTGCGCACCTAGCAGTCGAAGAAGAGATATAGAAGCAGCGATGTGCCGTCCTTTTAAAGAGCATGCTGTACGCTTCTTGGCTTGAGTGCTCCTCCCGCCAGACAAAGTCGATTCTCATCGTCCCGTATTTTACAGCACGCTACCATCTCCATCTACCCATACCAGCGAACGGCCGAAGGCCAAGCAACACACCCTGTCCCTCCAACCTTTCTACTGGCACCTCCACTCGATATAAATCACCTCGAGCCGGAAGCACGATTACCAGGTCGCGCACGTTCGGCCTTCTAACCCTGACCTGGGCAAATAAACACACTGGCTCGGACAGCTCGACTTTAGCTATGACGGCCTTGAGTGAAAGGCTCCGTTCAAGCCTGGGAGGTTTGTACCACGAACGTCGAGATTAACGGCCTCTCCTCGAGTCTGAAGGAGTGGGAATCCGTGGAGACATGATTGTGGATCAGGCCCAGTAGAATGCTGGCCTCAGCAACGATGTTCATGTCCAGGCTGCCTTGGTTGCGGGGGCGGACGAGGATATCGAGACTGGATAAACGAATAGACGGGTTGAAGAGAAAGTTGGCGGGGGTAATAAAGGCGATCAGCGGTGGAGTGTGGTGGAGTAG
>JANHQD010001106.1:0-43564 GCA_024721195.1 Marasmius sp. AFHP31
TGTATCTCTCTGATTCCAGCTAATTGTTAACGAGATACAGGCGAGAACAGTCTTTTCTTCCAGCAAATCCGAATATAGGACTAATCCAGATAAAGACTGAGAATGTTCGGGTCCTTCAAAGAGGATTTTGGACGGACAACAGCGTTTCTGATGGGGCCAACCACGAGAAAAGCAAGATGGACAATCACCAAGTGACGAGGTAAGATGTATATTCATGCTGAATGCCAAAGGGTTTGATTGCGGACATTTATTTACGACCAGCCAGATGTCACCATCCAGAAATGAACAAGAGCTGAGACTGAATCATTAGGTCCACCTGTGGCGACCTTTCAATTCCGATACCGGCCTTTAGGTACCCTTTGGTAGAACGGTCGTTCAGCGACTCTTGTCCGACCGATCAATGTTTTCCAGCGATCCTGCGAGCGCAAGGCCTTGCTCCGCGTCCTGCTACAGCGCATATCACCGTCTCCACCAGACGGCCATCTTCAAAAGATGCAGGGTGGAGCTTGAATAGGACGGAGAGACCATGGGTCGATCTGAATGACGAGGACAATGGATCTTCAAAGAAGCTTGAGGATCTGGAGGTCAGTCGCCGATTCACGTTAGAGCATGCTAGCCCTCAATTTCTGTTCAGCGACTGGAAGCTCTCCGGAAGCAGATAAACCAAAAATGTCCACGAAAGAAGACCAAGGGAGAATCAATCGCTGGATTGGCGACGGGCTTGGAAGAGTAGTGCGGGCTTGGCTCACTCGACCACCCTTGGAGCTTTCTCCTTATCGAGAACCATACTTCTGTTGGACTCCCGCACTCCGGCTGAGCCGCCTTGAGTGTTCAGGCCAAACCACGTGCTGTGGGGTTTGTGACTCGTGAGCCACACCCGAGCCGAGCTATTCCGAGCCCAGCAAAAAACTACTCTGGAACAATCTCCTCAACTTCAAACACACCAAGAGGATGCGTCATGGCCGGGACGGCTATGGTCTTGATTATATCCACGAGTACAGGTGCCCTCCCGGCCTATGTTGATCAGAAACCAGTGCAAAGTTTGGACATCGCGCCAGCGTGGGACAGGGCCGTATAGTAAGTGACTAGTGACTGGCCAGTGGCATCTTTTCTGAGACTCTCACTTAGGCGACGAATGTGTATTAGAAGTCCACAATGTGCGACGGACCTCTTCGGAGGGAAAGCCTGAGAGCCATCTGAAGATCTGATGGCTCCAGCGTCGTGACTTCAACTCGACTGGGGTCTGACAGTCTTGTATGCGATGGAATAACGACGTTTCCATTTGCCGAACCGCTAGACATTGGGGAGAAGGCATGGACATACGCTCAGGCGGCTTCGCTACACCGCGGCCGCACCTTTCTATGTGAAGCAATGAAGATGTTCAAACACATCACTGGGAGTGCTATAATACCGCCTTACCTACGCGCACTATTTTTCGGGTTGTTTCCAGACCAGATCTTTTTGGGAACAACCACAACCCGCGATGTGGAGAACCTAACGGGAGCTTGACAATGATCATCACAACGTCCTCGGTGACACAAATCAGCTCGTATACCTATAAATCACGTCTTGTGTTTGCATGTACCTCCACATCCATGTCGCTTTTCAGCCAGCTGCTAGTGCTTCTCATCGCACCTCTTGTCCTGGGTACACTCCTACGTTGTCGTCGTTATCCACTTCCGCTACCTCCAGGACCGAAAGGGCTTCCTTTAATCGGCAGCATCTGGGATATCTCCAAGGACTCAGATCTTTCGTGGATAAGATTCTGGAAGTGGTCACAAATCTACGGGGATGTCTTCCAGTTCAAGGTCTTAGGGCATCGGACTATAGTCCTCAACTCACAAGAGGCAATCAACACACTCCTTGAAAAGAGATCATCGAATTATTCAGACCGACCAGGTTAGTTATGTGCTCCCTCCGATTGGATTGTATTGGTACTGACATCGACGCGTAGACATGCCTATGTTCCAGGAACTCATGGGGTTCGTCCTAACTCTATCAATCTATCAATTCCGGAACTCACCTTCGCTCGGCGCTCATCAGAGCAGAATGGTCTTTCTCGGGTATGCCTTCTATTCACGAGTTGGTCGACCCCAAAAAAAATAACACTGTATCTCACTTATCTTCCAGTATTCCGGCATACAGATTGGTGGCGGTGAGTCTTTGAGCACTCACATCTTCAAGTTTTTGGCCGCTGATACTTCGGAGCCGTCTAGTCTGCACCGAAGAGTCTTCCACCAACGTTTCCAGCCTCGGGTCATGCCTGAATACTACGACACTCAAAGGTTGGCCGCAGATACCTTGATGGAAAATCTCACCGCTTCCCCGGATCGCTTCATCGAGCACATCAACAAGTGAGTCTCGAACTGAATGGCAATTCAACACTTCTCAGCTCAATAAATACCATAGCTACACCAGCTCCATCATCCTCAAGATCGTCTACGGCTACACACTGAAAGAGAAAGACGACCCATACTTCCGTCTGGTGTTTGACGCTTTGGAAGGAATATCAGCGGGAGCCACCTTTGGAACGTTCTGGGTCGACTACCTCCCCGTCTTGAAGTACATCCCTTGTACGTGACCTAGCTATCCTATTGATGGCACTGTTCCTCACGCCGTCATTCTTAACGCAGCATGGGTACCTGGCGCGAGTTTTAAGAGGAAGGCTAAGGAATGGAACAAGCCTATCATCGGCTTGAGAGATAAACCTTGGGGCTGGGTCCAGCGCGCCATTGTTGGTATTTTTACTCCTTTGAGCACTGTCAGCGTACTTATGAGTACCAGGAGGAAGGAACGGCGGAGCCCTCGTTTTGCACTCAATCGGCGGAGTGGGTATCGGAAACTGCGGCCAACAATGCAGAGATGGAAACCGTGATCAAGAACTGCGCCACGATGTCCTTCCTCGGTGAATTTCCTGTCGCTCGTCATTGTTACCCTCAACACTGAACCCGAACTTCTTGGTAGCTGGTACAGAGACGGTAGTGTGATTTAACACGACTGAAGATTATTCTACTCACATCCCGGATCCAGAGCGCGGCGGCTCTCGTTTCCTTCGTTCTAGCTATGGTACTTCACCCCGAGCTCCAAGTCCGAGCCCAGAAAGAAATTGATGGCGTCGTCGGTCCTGGAAGACTTCCCGACTTCGAGGATCGCGACAAACTACCGTTCGTCAATGCGCTTCTCGCAGAGACATTGAGATGGAATCCGGTTGCACCGCTGGGTAAGACTTGGAATCAACTTCACAGTACTACGCCCAAACTATCAGTTCTGAACACGCGTCGACAGGTCTCGCCCATCGAGCTTCCCATGACGACGTCTACGAAGGTCACTTCATTCCAGCAGGTCAGCGCGTCGGTGAACTGATGCCTCATCAAATTACTGACTTTTATCCACTCGTCAGGAAGCACTGTTGTTGCTAACGCTTGGTAACCTGGTCCTTCGACTGACAATGGTGACGAGTGAGAGCTGAACGATTCTGTAGGGCGGTACTACACGACGAGAAGCTCTACGGGCGTAACCCACTGGAATTCAATCCAGAAAGGTTTATGAACAACGATGGGAATGGGAAAGCTCCCCCCAACCCCGAGTTATTCGTTTTTGGTTTCGGGCGAAGGTGAGCTTGCCGCCCCGCCCTCTTCAAACCGCCTGACCTGAACTAACCATTACCAGAATCTGCCCCGGCAGGCACTTTGCGATGAACATAACTTACTTGGCCATGTCGCGTATACTCGCGTCGTTTACCATCGCCCGAGCTGTCGACGATCAGGGAAACGAAATCATCCCCGACGCCAGGTACGCGGACGGGGCAGTCAGGTACATGCGATCCTTTGACGCGTTCCAAACCAAGCATATCTGATGCGTGTTCTCCAGCCATGCACGGCCATTCAGATGCCAGCTCATTCCAAGGAACCCTGGCAAAACGGTGCCAGTGCCGGTATGATTGATAGTGAGGGTGATCCCGCCTCGTATCATGGTAACAATCGCTCAGAAAGTGCGATACGCTCCACTCATGCGAACGTATTGATTTGAATACTTGTCCGTGAGCATAGAAATAGAAATAGGACCTAGCTTTTTGTAGTGGGGCAGCTGGGCTGCGAAGATGAGCAGGACTCGATCAAAGAGCTACCCAGATTGCGCCTGCAAAGTCCCAGAACCAGGGGGGCTTATCATCCTTTCCCGCGATATCACTCGACAACAGACCGCTCATTGGGTCGTGTATATCGACTCACGTATGCCATCTTTAGCGTTCAATCTAATCGAACTCGAAATCTGAGACCAATTTTAATCACTACGATTGATAAATGAGAAAGATGGATAGCGAATGCTCCCTTCATGACTAGACATGACGGTCAAATAGCTACGTCAAGGCTGTCTCCGCGACGAGATTGGATCATCAAGGCCGAACTAGAGTGAAAGGGCACCCGCGACGCGAAGTCAGGGTCAGATGGTTGGCAGGTGACCGTAGAAACTTTGACTCAATTCTCTTGTGGCGCGTGACCGTCGCGCTCTTTTCCCCTCCTGCCACCAGTGACTGTGGCCACTCCTCTCGCGATCTCTTGTCTTCTCTGACATCGTTCAAGTCCTTATCGCCCGGAGAGAGTGCTCAGAGGTGCTCTTGATATCTTGGTGTGTATTTTAGTGTAACACTACATGTTCGCAACCACCCTGACTGTCGTTTGGCTTTCAGACTTTGTCTTCAAGTTTACTCGATTGAAGATCCTCCGTCATCTACTTGCAAGATAGTATCATGCTCCAATACAACAAGCTCTCAGCTTGGATTACCGTGGATGATAAGCCTCTCGAAGAATATGATGTCGAAGTTGACGAAGGAAGCAATAGAGTTACCTGCTGGATTGCTTCGGAGGTGGGCAAGGTATGTTGAAAAACGCGTCAATCTCTGGTTGATCGGTCAAAATGGAACATCTGACTATTGGAAAGCCATACAAAGTACACTGGCGTGATGATGAATTCCGTTGGCCAACCAGTGGTTGGGTTCACGTAGATGGTCATGGATGCGGTGGAAAGACGATAGAGTCGAAAACTGCTGAACAAACGATGTGCATGTTGGGTATACGTAAAGATGGAACAACATGCAGTCCCTTTACTTTCTCCAGTGTGAGGACTTCCGGTATGTCACCGCACCCTGTCTTCCTTGCCAGTTCTGAACACTGCATAGACGAAGACAGTTTTCTGTCAGCCCCTG
The DNA here is from genome assembly GCA_024721195.1 of Marasmius sp. AFHP31. Lineage (NCBI taxonomy): Eukaryota > Fungi > Basidiomycota > Agaricomycetes > Agaricales > Marasmiaceae > Marasmius > Marasmius sp. AFHP31. The sequence goes on from JANHQD010001106.1 coordinate 5,204, forward strand.
CAGCTCCCGACATCGGATCGATTCGAATAACTATTGAGCACGTCCGGATACTTGAAAGAAACCTCGCTTGGAAACCTCAGACCATTCCCGTTACCAGGACGTACCACGAGAAAACTAAGAAGATGGTTGATCACCAAACCAGGTACATTCTATGTTCTTAACTGGTCAGGTCATAGATGGTCTCAGCAACACTCCAGTTTTGACCAACCGGCAATAACTACCCCTTCAGCTATGGCCTTGAATATCGAACCCATAGGCCCCCCGGTGGCTATCTTCCAATTCAGATACAGGCCTTTAGGTACCACTATCTAGTACACTCGCCGTGCCACCCTTTTCTGACCGTGCTCATTCTTCTCCAGCGGTCCTCCAAGCACAAGATATTGCCCCACGTCCGCCTCCTCAACCCGCATCACCCTCTCCCCCGCGCAACAACCCGCCAAGAGTTCCCCAGAAGAGGACGCGATGCAAAGTGGAACTTGACTCGGATGGCGAGCCAGTCGCTGGATCCGACGAAGAAGAGGGTGACAACGACGACAATACAAAGAAGATTGCGGATCTAGAGGTCAGTCGCTGATCTTTCTCTAAGGGAAAGGTACTAATAGTCCTCAATATCTCCTCAGCGACAACTGGAAGCTCTTCGCAAACAAAATAACAAAGGGAACTCACGCAAGAAGATCAAGAGGGAACCAATCGTCGGTCTGACGATTGACTTGACAGAGGATTAACGGCGGGCGTTGGGCTGACTCGAGCACAGTATATATCCTATTTAAGAACTGTCTTACTCGCAGTTAATACCCTTGCATACTGCATTAAAATTTGCTGGCTCATACACACTTAGACAAAAGGTTGCAGCCGTAGACTGAAGTTGCTCAAAATCAGATGTACGCGCCCGAGCGCCTATCTATTGTTGTCCTTGGCCACCATCTCCCTTGGTTGATGACCCCGACTAGCGAATCGACTTCAACCCGGGCAACAGTTTGTAAGTGATACATACCGTGAATACGAAGATCACTGATGAATTAATATCCAACAGTATTTTAAACATCCTCGCTGTTCCACTGGCTCCTTCTCTGTTGACGCTGTGTCTTTGTGCTTCGACCTCTGCAACGCATCGATGCCCAAAATAGGCGATTTGTCTGCTTCTATTCGGGTAGACGGGAAAGATTTGGAGGAATATGATGTTCAGGTTGATGAGGCGAATCGAACCGCTACTTGTTGGATCGCGTCAGAGGCGGGTAAAGTGCGGTTTATTCTTGAGTTCCCTTTTGGCATCGAGAGCTCATTTGCACTCACACAGACGTACGCAGTCCATTGGACCGACCAACAATACCAACTCCCAACATCTGGATACATAGATATCGATGGCCACCAATGTGGTGGGAGTGTGATCGAACGCGACAACAAGGCAACTTTACCACACGACACTTTCAAAGACAGTTTGTTCACTACGTCGACTACGAAGATTCCCTTCGCCTTTTCCAACATAGCAACATCGGGTGCCAGAGCTCACTATACGCTGAAGGCCAAAGCTGCAGTCCTGACCATCTTGAACTATCTTTACAGATGACCACGCCCTCCTCTCCGCGCCACCTGCTCCAGACATAGGATTGATCAAGCTCACGATATACCAGATCCGCATCATTTCTAGGGATATAAAATGTCAAGTGAAAGCTCCGGAATCGAGAACTTTTCACGAAAAAACCAAGAAAGGAATCGGTCATCAAACGAGGTGCATACAGCCCACAATTTCATGGACTTTACAACGCTGAAGAGCAGATACAGTTTTGGACGTTTCGTGACGACCCGTGAAACGCCTTTCGTAGAAGTTGGCAAGATAGGTCCTCCTGTTGCCACATTCAGCTTCAAGTACAGGCCACTAGGTGGGTTCATCGTTGTTTTCACTCCAAACACGAGTCTAACCCAAATGATCTACAGGAATCCTTCAAGCCCAGGGCATCGCCCCACCACCTCCAGCTACCCAACGAACATCCCCTTCACCACCCCGCCCTGTCCCCAAGCGCACCACTCACAAACGATACAAGATGGAACTCGATTCTGACGGCGAAATCATGGTTCACTCGGACCAGGATGACGAAGACGGTGGACGGCTCAAGGAGCTTCAGGTGGTTGACATTGTTCATCTTTCATTCGAGTACTGAACAACGTCTCAGCGGGAGATGGACGCTATTCGGGCTAGGCAGGATGGAGAACGGCCGCGAAAGAAGATTAAGCGAGAACCTATCGTTGGGGAGACAATCGACCTCACCTTGGACGATTAGCTTTGAGGACTGGTGGTGATTGGTTTCTTCCAAGTGACTGGGCTCTCTGTCGTAGACCGATACCCCTACCTTAACTTTTTGCTAGTCGTATTGTAACCAAGATCCATCGCGCTGATACTCTCATCATATTTATCCCTTTAATCGGGCGGTTGACGACTAGCAAGACGCGCCCATACCTCAACTCTACCTTCAAGCCATGCTTCGGTAGGCCTCCTGCCTTCAGCTCGTGCCTTAGTGTTCGTTGCACGGACTCGAGACATACCACGACCAGGGGTATTTTCAGTTGGACCTGGGCTCACTTCTCTCTTTATTTTCTCAACCACCATGACCAGCAACGCACCAAAAACCGAGAAACAGTTGTGAGCTTAATACTCGAGCTCCATCTACCTGCCATCACGAATTCAAATCGCAGCCTTGCATTCGACTCAAAGAAACTTCACCCTGTTGAAGCAACATCCCCCTCTGGCGGCACGCTCGTTCGGCCTCAACTCCTTTAGTGGGTATTGAAGGCGCTACAAGCCACGAATATTACCACCAAGTTGGGTTGATTGCACGGATTGCACCCTTGGTCACGGCTTCAGAGTTCAGCTCAGCACTCCTATGCCGCGACGCCCCCGCCGTCACACGACACTGTAAATCACAGATAACGGGACAACAAACCCCTTTCCCAGGATATTTCCTCCAGGGTGGTCGTGCCGAGTTCAGTTCATAGTAGAATCTCTGTCAGTCTGTCCTTTCTCCCGAATATCGGAGTCTCCTCTTCCTTAGCCTCCGCCGGGCAGGGTGAGAACATCACCATTATGGTTTCAGGCTTTGTCTCCATGTGTCCGGCACCATTATCCTCGACCCCGGCCATATGGAGTGGCCGGTTGTATGAGTGCTCGCTGTCGCTTCCTGCCTCCCGATTACCGAACGTTGCTGGAGTCACAGTGGTCTTTTCTCTGGGGTTGCACGCTCTTCGAGCTCTCCGTGACTGCACATCTCCCCTATGGTCAATTCGTACACCTCATTTCTCTCACACCATCCCCACGCTCTACGCACCACTCGGAAACTTTCACGCGGTTCTCTCTGATCGTGAGAGATACCGTGTATCTTTCCGCCACTGCCTGTGCACAAGTGCATAAACCCCCTCCAGCCCCCGCTTGAGAGATCTCATTTCAATCGTATGGCATACCACGTTCTTGGCGGGCCCTACACCATGTCGTATTGCCCAAGTTCAACCTGGATTCTGGGCCCTTCTCAATAGTGGATTCCCTTGCCATCTCAAGCACACGAAGAACTCTAATGTGAGTGACCGATCCCTCCCCGGCAGGAATAGAGCTACCCGAACGTTATTCAAGGCGATTTCATTCCCCTCTGGACTGGAGCTGCATCGTTGGACTGGCATGTTTCGATAGTCCTCAGCCACGAGGATTTCAGGTGGCTGATGTGCCGTCTTACTACGCTGCTTCATATACTATATAGGACCACTCCGGATTCGACTGTCGCCCACTCGCCCGTTCATCATACCCCATGTCTCTTCCCATCTCATCAGCTTATCCTATCCCGTCGTCGAATGACAGTATACCTGTCAATTCGGCGTTAGGAGATGTCTACGCCAGAAACTCGGGGATATCGAAAACCCTCACTTCTGTCGTCGCATTCCTTGTGGTGATAACAAGCATGCTGTACATCGTCGCCTTCTTATGGAGCTACCGCTTTGCGAAAGACGCAGCCAAAATTCGCCCAATGAACAAAAAATCCGGCACCGTTGTGCAGCGCTATGCCCCGTGTGCGTTCACATTCAGCTGACTCGTTTCTCAGGCTGAGCTCACATTTTTTCTCCCACAGTTACATATGTTTTTACCGTGTTGAATGCCTTATCTCAGGTATGAGCCGTATATTGTGCTGCGTCCGCGAACTGGGCTCAAACTGCCTTCAGATAGGAATTTCCGCCTGGTTGCTCGTTCAGTACCACTTCTTCTCGAACTATCCGAACAATCAAACCCGTGTCAGCGTACGAATGCTTCTGTGAGTATGCATCCAAGCCCGAGGACGTATGATGAATGACAATCCCATTGAAGCTTTTGTGGGGCGTGGACATCAGTGGTTGCGGGCACCTACACTTTACTTTTCATGCACCCGACGTGGTCTGGGCGTCCGATATCCTCAATTGGTGCACAGATGATTTGGGTGCTATTGACTTGGATCTTCTACCTCGTCGGATCAACGCTCTTGAGTAACGCTCTCCCAGACTTGTTTCTTCGGGGGAACTGTGCGTCGTTGGTTTATTGTCATCAGATACGAGCTCTCTTTGGTGAGTGCCTTTCGGGCATGGTGCGTGGTATAGGCTTCGGAGCTAACCCTGGGCATAAAGCTCTTTCGATTGTTCAGCTGTGAGTACCTCAGGCTTCCCTAGGTTTCGCCGAAATGGAACTGAAAGGTCGGTAACTCCCAATCACAGCGTGGTGCTCACTGGCGCGGCGGGAACCCTGGTATGGCTGGCGTGGCTGTCTGCTCAACCCATGATCAAGGCTTGGAAGGCGGGCGCGGACATCACTTGACTATCTCTCGCTCACTCTGGTTCCGCATAGAATTTACATTGACTTTCATCTCCATATGTGTATGTTCATAGGACTTTACACTGTATGACTACTGGACTTCCACGCGTAGATAATAATAATATGTACAGTCTACTCCTTTGCTATATAAATACAGCTATGATCTACATATGCTCTATACATACACGCTCACTAAGGCTCATACATTACGAGGTACGACGGTCTGATAGCGTCGTTCGTGTATACAACCAGCTCGTCGTAGTTCAAACTTCCGCCCTTCTCCGCGAGCACCTAAGAATAATTCCCGTTAGACCCGCTGTGATGATCGGACTCAAAGACGCGTACCGAGTCATATCCTGGTGGCGGAGAGGTAAGGGATGTACTATCATGTGTCATCTTACATCCCTTGCCAACCACGACCTTGTTCAACAGAATGGCCTTCATGTTTGATTTGCAAGCGTTGTGAGAGTAATCGTTCGACCTGTCATGATCGCGATTGAGAATGAAAACATTTCCGAAAGAGTGGCCAGTGCCAACTTACTTCGAGGAGGTCGAAGAGGTATAGATACCCTTGCCGAACCTATATCGAAGGGAACGAATGTCAAAGAAGTGCAAAGGCCCCGACAATCAGAAGCGACTAACCGTCCCCACCCCGTCTTCTTTCCCCATAAACTGATATCGTACGATGTTCGGATAATGCAGCACAGGGAACACGTTGTCGTTGCACAGAACTGGGTCTGACCCTTGTCCCCTAACTGACATTCTCTTTTCGTACCATGCCACCGGCGATTCTCATTTCCCTCAGAACGGCCAGCCGTAGCGAATTGTCCCCGAGCTTCGACTGTTGCCCTGAAACCCGTGGTCAGTCATTCAGTGCCGCTGAAGATGAATGAATAATCTCTTACTTGTATGAGTCGTAAGCCGAGAGGGATGCCTGAGTAGCAATAATCTTGTATACACGCTTGACTGGGGGACAGGAGGTTCCTGCATGTCGCCAGGAAGACTTGAATTGATCAGCAACTGTGGAAGTAATTTCCCAATGAACACGCCGGCGAGGGTGAGATAACAAAAGAGCGATGACATACCACTCTTAAAAGTCGTGTGTCCCACGGGGACTTCTAATATCATCGGCCCTCGATTCTCTGCGTCGTCTTCACATTTCTTGCTGCAGAAGTGAGAATGCGTCTGTTTGGGCTGCTGGAGGCAAAGCAAGCAGAGGCTCTCGGCGAGTCTGGAAAACAGGCGATAAACACGAGGCATAGGTGCTAACGGTTTCATAGAATTCGAATGTACTCACGTCTTGTGGGACAAGGAACAGTAATCGCCGGGAGCCCCGTTTCCGTTGTTGTAGACAGGTTTTTGACATGCCGGAGCCTGACAGGTTCCTACAAAGATATGATGAGTGCCCGTTTGGACAATAAAAGCAAACCCTTTACCTGGTGGGTTCCTGGAGGTGCCCTGAGCAGTGGATGCCTTCTGGGCGCACGATTTGCTACAATAAGGATGGCCGGCGTACTTGGGTCGAGAATGACAAAACTATTCGACATCATAAGCATGCGAATGTTGGCTGAGACTCCGGGCGGACACTTACGTCGCAAGTAACACCGGAGGGACTTCCTCCTGCCTTCGCCTTTGCACAGCTCTTCGAACAGTAAGGATGGGTCTTCCGGCCGTCATTGTACTTGGGCTTGAGATGACAGCTCTACAAACGGTGTCGATATCAGTGAAAGATCGATAGCAAGATAGGTAGACTTACATCACAGAGATTCGATGTCGAGGTTGCGGGAGGAGTTGCCGGTATGGACGAAGAGGATGTATTTTGCGATGGTTGAGGTTGCGACTGAGAAGACGCCTGTGATTGAAAGGCAGGGAGAGTGGACAATGCCGTAGCCAATAAAGTAGAACCAGCAGACGCTCCAGGCGCTACGTTGGTTGTGGGCTGAGCTTTCTGCAGACCAGGATATTGGGAGGCCACGGTCTGGAGAAGGGATAAAGCGAGGGGTATGTGGGCAGCGACTCCGCTCATGATGTTCAAACTCTCCGGGAGTTAACAATGACGCTTTGGAAAAGTCAGGCGGTGATAAGTGTACGTGAGGAATGAAGAGGTATCGGAGGTGCTTGACGCTTTTAACATGAGCGACGAAAGCATGCATACGTCCCCGCCGAGAACTGACCGAAAGCGGTGAGTCGAAAATGAGGATGCAGCGTGGATGTTATGGGCTGTGGACACATGTTGGCGTGCTGATGTGGAGATTTAGCACGCTCATTTGAGCCTCGTTCAAATTCTAACCCTCGTTCCCTCTCCTTACTTTCCCCTTCCCCACCATGGCCGCGCTACTGAAGAATATGAACTGGGTTCAACGTCACCGACCCCTCCCTCAGAACAATTTATGCGAAGTGAGCCGAAATTCCATGACCACCATGCGAGTTATGCTGACCAATGGATAGAATTGTCACTCGAAACCGAAATTCACAGAGAATGGGTATCAACACCCATACTGTAGTCGATCGTGCGCTCGCAACGGGAGTGGGGAGAAACCGATGGCTTGTATTCTGGACGGCTGTCAGAATACTGGGAAACGTGACTCCTCCTATTACTGCTCGAAAGAGCACGCGAAAGAGGCAGTGCGCAAGGGCAATGTCCCAGCCTGCGAGGGGTGCAAGGTATACCCACAATACCAGTCGGTATTTTGCATCGAGTGTATACGCGACACAGATATCCACCCGGATGTACCACTCAAAGAGCTGAACCCGAATGACACGGCCTTCAAACAAGGTGAGCAATAGTGCGAATTGACGATCGCTCCTTCATTCACGAAACGGAAACTAGTTCGGGATGAATTCCGGAGTGCGTGGAGATCAAAGGGGGACCCTGTTCCAATGGTCGAGAAGATCTACGAAATTCCCGTCCCTCGCCAGGCAAAGGCCAGGCAGAAGAAGTTCAGGTAAGAATTAGAACATTCCTTTTCTGGAGTCCTCGAACTAACAAGGGATGGTTCAGTAAATCGATCCCCCACCCCGGCGAGACACGAACCTATTTCTCCTCGATGTGTGTTTGTGATCTAGGAGTGAACGCGGCAACGACGTGCAAGGATAAGACATGCGGAATCTGCAACGCAATTAGGTCTTCGTTTGGATGCCTCGGTTTCGGAGCTCCGTACCATATAGGAAGGTAAGGCTCATGTCGAATCGGCAAACCCCGGGCTGACTGGAGCAGGCATGGCAAGGGGATTTACTCCTGTAGAGATCCTTCGTCTTCGGATAAGTTCACTTACACCGTAACAACCTCACCATACCGCATATCGGTGGCGTGCACTGCTATCGTTGACCGAAAGCACGAGGTATGTTTACAGTAATCCCTGGAGGTGAAACGCGACTCTGACCTTCTTCAGGTCCCCGAAAGCGCTCCGGTTTTCGTAGCTGATGCCGACGGAATCATTCCAGTGTATGCGATCATGTTCTTCAAGTAGAAGAGAGCCGTGTGTGTGCGCCACGTTGTACTTGTATCGCCCAGTAAATTATTCTTGATGGTTGCTTGCTCGATTTCCCTGTAGAAAGCGCGAAAGTAAAGTAGCAAGTTCGGATATGTAGTACATATGGGGTGGGCTGCGGATTGGGGAAGTATTGCGCGAACCGTCGAGTCGTATTTCGACAATAAATACGTATAGATAAGCCGAGAGTTCGTCCTTAAGCGTTCTCAAGATGCCACCGGGGTCTTGAATAAAGTAGAAAGGAGTGCTGCAGCTTTAGACTGACGATGAGCTTCGTTTGAATCGGAATATGCAATTAGGAAGGCGGGGTGAAGAGCGTTGCTGTCGTAAACAACAGTCTCCTCATAGTTGAGGTGTGCACCAGGCACACCGACGACCTAGCAACGACGGTGGTGAGTACAACCTGATTCATCTTTTATGGAGGAAAGGCGTACAGAGTTGTGATCAGGCGGCGGTTTGACTAGATCGGTTGCGTTATAATGTCGAATGTATGGCTTCCCAACGACGACACGGTTGACGAGTGCAACTCGGCACTGGGAATCCTTTCCGCCAGCATCGAAGTAATCATCTGCCTCTACATGGGAACGATCAGGTGAACGAACTCTTGGAGGACTGGTCAACGTACTGGAAGAGCAGGACGTTGTATATATACCGGTTCCAAATCTACAGAACTGCGTTTCAGGCCTTGGTAGCGAAATGAAGGACCATGCAAAGTCACCTGCGGAATTTGTGCTTCGACCCTGTTTGAATGTAAGATAGGAGATGTCTCTAGGGCTAGACTACCTACCGCATTTCCGGATATCGTACAACCTGGAAATTATGGAACACAGAGAACAGCTCGGGAGTGCGCAAGGCACAACACTTCTATCACTGTCTCCAAGCGCGCAAAGGCGCGTCGTTCCATGGAATAGAAGTTGCTCATTCGAGCCCTTGTCGAACCCAGAACGGAGTGTGCACTGCTGGATACGTGATCTACAAACAGATGGGATCAATGCCATGGAGTTCGTTGAGACCCCAAAAGTCAGACGAACCTGTACTTGCGATATGGCTCGAGTTTCTCTGACGGGTAGACGATCAGATAGATGCCTCGTATTGCAGGCCTGTTCTTGTGGGGGTGTTTCCAGCCATGTAGAAAGAGCGCCCGTACTTTGATTGGAGAAACAGTTCAGTTGACCACCTTGTACTATCCGCAACAAGATACCTACACTCCTGGTACTTGGCATTTGAGGTCTTCAATGGAATCAACCGTATAGATTTGTTCCCGTTACGCTTCCCAGAATCTTGAGTCATTGAAAGAGCGTTTATGTCTTTGTCCTGAAAGATTGGTGAAGAAGAGATACTAAAGAGAGAAGAATAATTACACACCTGAGTTCAAACAGACACCATAAGCAAGGCGGACATCCCCATCTGTCCGTAGCCATAGCTTCATTTCATGTAAAACGCGTGGTTAATGTCCTGTTCAGCACAGGACCCTCGATCGCGTAGTACATCCTCCGGCTCGTTGTTGATATCCACCATTGAGTCGGATAAGGCCCTCAGCGTGAGTTTTTACGCTTGAATTTGTCCTGTCAATGTTCCAAAGAGCGCAAAGTGAGATAGGGTTCGGCGGTGATGGAGGTTCGAGAAAAGCGTTACGCCCAGCTGTTACGACCGTTACTCTGATTACAGGTCACATACCGTCACACACCTCCTCCTCTGACGCCCATGATGCCTCACGTCTGCCTCGTTGCATCGATCAAGCTAGTCTGTGTATGGCGATGAAGCGTATGCTATAAGACACAGTCCTATGGGCTCTTTCAAGGCTCAATACTATCTCCCATCCAGAATGACTTATCACACGGCCATTACAATCACTACAACGCCCTCGAATCCCCCATGCTCTTCAGATGCATTGACTCCCTTATCACCCAGGGGCCGACGGCCGCGAGTACAGCTTGTCGAGGAGCGCCGAACTTACTATGTCACATCCGACATACCAGCTTCGCAATGGGAGCATGAGGACATCGCTAACGCGCTCAAGTTACCGGAATTGTCTGCGGCGGATGGAAATGGCGATTCACCTTTCCAGCGGAGTAAATCCCAGAATGAAATGCAGGCGTCGCCCCAGAGTCTACCAACCTCACCACCGCCTCGACCCCGCTCGATACAAGAGATGCCTTCGTCTCCCCCCAGTCGGTATCAAAGTCGCAGACCTCACGCCACGAAACCTGTAGTCAATCCTGGACAGACGCCCCCGAATACCCCTACCGTCAATGCCACACGTCCTAAAGTCCTTTTTTATCATAAACACAATCCTCACTATGGCTTCACAAATTTCTCCTCGCATCCGGTCTTCTACAACGGAAAGAGATTTCCTACAAGCGAGCACCTTTTCCAGTCATTCAAGGTGAGATTCTTACTTCTAGCCTTACTGCATTCTTTCTGATATACTTCCAGTTCGAACACAAGCCGGCTCTTGTTGAACATATAAGGACCTTCTCTGAACGACCTAGTGACGCTTTTTCCGAAGCGCGTCGTCTCCAAAATGAGGTGAGGTCCGATTGGCTCGATGTCAATATCGAAAAGGTATCTTCCAACAACGAAGTGAAGTAGCCTTGTTGACTCTTTTCTAGATGAGGATCGCGGTTGAACTAAAGTTCACCCAACACCCTGACCTCAAGCAAGAGTTACTCTCGACCGGGAATGCTGAACTCATTGAGGTAAGACTCTCAGTCGTTTTCTGGCGTATCACGACTGAACGCCACTCAGGACTCTGACAAGGACGCATTCTGGGGGGTTGGTCCTGATGGGCGTGGTCGCAATGAGTTGGGAAAGGCTCTTGAATGGCTGCGGGCACGTTTCCGTGGCCACTAGGATTCCGACATAAGTTATTTCTGGGTTATTCTACGTCGACAACATGTGTACGATCTATAATACCAATGCAGGCGTTGCTCCTACGACTTTTTACACGCATTATTATCTCCTTTAGAACCTCGTCATAAAATCATTCTGCGTGTCGCGACTCGCGCGACGCGGCCGCGTTATCACGGGACCCAGACGACTACACCAACCAGGTGATAGGTCCATGGACCGTAGCTTTGGTAGAACAGGGTAGAACCAGAGACTCAGTTCTTCTCTGTTAACGTTTTTCTCTCCCAATTCTCTCCATTCACCTCAAGCAAATTTCCCCGGGCTCGCAAGATGCAAGAAGCTCCTCGAATTCTGCTTTAAACACTCTAGTGGACCATACGTCAAGATTGCAGACTTTAGCGAGGCGCGTATACCGACCTCCCGAACTGTTGGAGTCAACACGCACCGCAGGTGACTTGAGAGACCGATATCTGGGTTTTGGCAACTCTAGATCTGTTCCTCATGTTATTCTCTGGAGGAGTTTTCTTCCCTGTGGGAACTCGAGCGACGGTCATGATTTGACTTTCCGTAGAATGGTCCTTGTTCTTGGGAAGCTCCCAGAACCATTGGTCGTGATGTCACAAACGAGCGCAGCTCTTGGACTCTGATGGGTACTACCGTGGATCGGCAATTTTCGTGACGGTCTTCGGGCAAGTAATAGTCAAGCAAGCTTCTCCGACTTGAAAGTTTCTTGCGGGGCATGGTTCGGTACGACGCAAGAAGAGAATGATTGCAGATGACATTCTTGAGAGTGATTGATTTGCTCGCTATTGTCGTGTTGCATTATAGAGCTCGGACCTCGTTCTCGATCAATCCCTTGTCCTTCAACAGTGGCATTCAGTCGGGGAATGCCGCCGAACTTGTCGAGGTTGATTATCACCCTGCCTATCGGGGCTGCGGTATTTCTGACCAAACATCCAGGAGAATTGAACGTTATCGGCTGCTCACAATGACTCGGGAGCCTCTCGCGGGCACGTTTCCTTGGCCACTAGGACCTTTTGCTAGTTTCTTGTACGTCCGCACGTGTACAATCCATAGGTCCAAATTTATGCGATTTAGTTATTATATTGCAACTATCTGTGGGAAGAAGGGATTCGGGAAACGAGGGAGAAATGCTTCGGGCCGGGTTATCGTGTCGTGATCGAGGTAAGTACATCTTCATATCACTCAACCACGTCTTCGAGCTGTGGATGGTTGAAGCATTATGTATACATAGCCGGCGGCATAGGGCGAGGCAAGCTGATGTTCTTCTCTTTCACTTTGACACCCACCTCTCCTGTACTAGAAATGCTCAACAAGATCACCCGTCCCTTCTCGACCCCATCGCCCGACCATCTATGCAAGGTGAGGGCCGTATCACTATCTCTGACTCAAGAACTCACACGATGAGATAGGTTTGCGGTAATAGGGCATTCATCGAAAACGGACAACGGCATCCATTTTGCAGTCGCAGCTGTGCAAGAGTCGCCCATGGAAAACGGATTGTTACTAGGAATACAGTCTATGGCGATCCGACAGGTCAATTAGACTTGTGCGAGGTGAGCCTCAGCGGCCAACATATCTCCTAGTGCTTTGTCAATGATTTCACCCATGGTTCTGGCACAGACCTGTGGGAAACGACCCAAGTTCGTGGAAAATGGGTTTCGCCACCCTTATTGCAGTCGTACCTGCGCACGAGTAGTTAAGCCTCAAAGCCATACGCGCCCCACCACATCCAGTACTGGCCGCCCAGTAATCTACTTCTATCATAAACAAGACCCTTATTACGGATTCACCAACTTTTCGCCTCATCCGGTCGCCTACAATGGAGAATTGTACCCGACAAGCGAGCACTTATTCCAGTCTTTCAAGGTAGACCTCCCTGAGATTCAAATCCTCTCGAAGCTCTGACTACTCGTTCCAGTTTGAACATAACCCAAGTCTTGTGCATCACATCAGAACATCCTCACAATACCCCCGTGACGTCTTTGCGGAGGCAAGACGGTTGCAAGGCGAAGTAAGGCATGATTGGAATCAGGTCAAGATCCAGAAGGTCAGTTCCTTTGCGACCCTAGGCGAGTTGTCTACAAACGTGTTATACAGATGGAGCTCGCGCTCTACCTCAAGTTTACACAACATCTGGACCTCAAAACGGAGCTCCTCTCCACCGGAAACGCGGAACTCGTCGAGGTATCGCCTCCCCGTGTTCAACACGACTCCCATGACTGACATGTGCATCCATCAGGATTCTGACAAAGACTGGTTTTGGGGTATTGGCGCGGATGGTCGTGGCCATAACGAGCTCGGGAAAGCGCTGGAAAGGCTGCGAAGTTTGTTGCGAGGCTATTAGCCTGTGGCGCTGCAAGCCCGCCGGACTGCACCTGGACTCCTCGTGTGGTATGTGTACATTAGACCTATGACCAACTCCGACATGCGATCTCCACGATTTCTCGAGGAATGAGATTCCGTCGTGTTGCCTCGTTGCCCCGGCAGGGCAGGACATGTGTAGACGCGTTTGCATTAAAATGGCAGATGATCTTATTTAAGCCCTTCGATTCTGCGACTCTGGTTCAACCAATACGATAGTACTGACCAAGCTATGGCTGCCGCGACTCGAGCACCTCTCGCAACCGTCCCTCAGACCCAACAACAATCTGGTATCAGCACCCTCTGCGATGTGAGTACCTCTTCATCTCATGGCGGCTGTCCCTCGCTCATATCGTCTCAGTATTGCCACCAGAAGCCAAGGTTCTCGAACCACAACTATTGCTCAAAGAAATGCGCCTCGCAAGCGACAAGCTCGACCAGCCTTTGCAACGTGAGTGGACCCGAGAATCCCTCGTCCTTAGCGCACCAAACTTGGGCTCACGCTGGCTATAGCATTGTCAGAAGAAACCGAAGTTTCAAAACTTTGACTTTTGCGGGAAGACGTGTGCTTCGCTCGCTGCCCAGCCTGGCGGATCAGGAAACGCTCAGCCTGCGGCCAAGTCTTATACGGCTAACGCAAAGCCTTCTAATCATGGGGGGTCGAAGAAGGGTAATCAGCAGAACGGGGCAATTGACCCTATGCAAGTTGCGAGTGAGTTGACGAGATGCCACCGTCCTGGAAGAAGTTGACTGACTCCAACTCGCGCCATTCCTATAGAGCTCGTTATTCAACAAATTCCCCAGCTCCAATCTTTTATCAACCAGACCCAGACTCAATTACAGCCCCTCTTCCAGCATCAACAAGGACCTGTGGCTCAACCATCCTCCTCCCAGGCTCCCGTTCATCACCAGACTGCCATGAACATCCCCGCCGGCGGGAGTCCTCTTCCCAGTACCAGCGGGTCCATCCCTCCGACCGTACACCTGGCCCCCGCAGCAGGTAACGGAGGAATCTCATCGATCAACATGCCCACCATGCCTCAAGCTTCGATCCAAATCCAACAACAGGACGCCTTGTGCCGAATTCCGGACTGCGGGAAATTCGTACACGTTGATTCCAATGGACAGAGCACGAGCGAATACTGCTCTATGAGTCACCGTCAGTACGTGCCGAGTCCCTTCTTCATCATGATGTTGATCGTGTTTCTGACTTGAAACTTCATCGTACTACATCAATAGAGAAGCAGTATCGTCAGGCCTGGTTGAACCGTGTATTATGTGCCTGGATCTACCACAGAGTGGGAACGACTACTTCTGCGGGAGGGCATGTCGGGAGGAGGCATTGAATAAGCATATGATCCCTGTGCGCGATGACGCGTAAGACGACGAAGGTCGAGGAAGAGATTTATTTATTAGTACTATTGTCTATGGTGCTACAGAACCGGTTCATGTATGTAATACTTGTGGTATAGATGGGAGGGTATAGGGCAATGTAAATTATATCTAGTGGATACAGTATGCGAATAAAGTAAACGAATAAATTGGGAGGGGAAAAAAGAGAGTTGATGTTGAGCATGAACGTGGAATTGTGCATGATTTTTATTAGAATTGCTGGATTACTAATTTAGAGAAGTGAGTTTGGAGAGAATGGATCCAAATGCTGCTTTACACGGAACATGAGATGATGACATGCAAACGAGTAGATTGAGGCGTACCATAGACGGGGCTCGTAGGAGCGGACCTGCTTCTAGCAGCAACACAAGGATGAGTCCTACGTTCCCGGCGAGTTGCGAAGTCAGTGCCGCAATCGTTGCATGTATAGCTCCTGCATGACTCGTGCGTTAGGCGCGGAGGGCTCGAGCTGGACGAGGACTCTTACTTTTTGGCATCAATATCGTGAAGGTGAAGGTGGTACGTCAAAGCGTGTACATTGGTAAGGGTTTCGCGGCAACCAGCGCGAGGGCAAACGAGAGGATGGTCCTCGCTAACACCTGTTTTCCCCATTTCTTGCATGGCCTCCGTGCGCTGAACAAGAGGGTATGAGATGTCGAAAGAGTATCGATAATGGAGGATCAACGCACCATTTCATTAAGAGCGTCGCACCGTGACTGACGAAACCTGATCTTAGGCGCCGTGAGAGGACCGTCTCCTTCTGATCTGGAACGGTCTCCGTCCTCCCCCAGATTGTCATCACTGTCAGTGTACCAAGTGGAGTCGTCCATGGTAGAGCACCGCAAAGTGGTCGATGGGGAGAGGGAGGAGGATGCGGAGCCCGAGGGAGTCGACGAAGAGATGGGCGCATCAGCAGCAGACGACAAGCCGGCTCGGTATTGGTTAATGATCTCCTGGGCAGGAGTGATGATGGGAGGGAGATCCTTTTCCTTGCGCATGCGTCTCCTAGCGGGAGGCGAACGGAACATGTAAGAGCTGTTTTCATCGTGTTCATCCTCCAAGTCCAATTCTTGCATTCGGATCTGCTCAACCAGGTCGAAGTTGGGGGGAAAATAGGTGGCATGGCGTTTTGTGTCAGGATTGCGGATCGGGCACACGAGAGGGCTGGACTCGCGCACCAGGTCTTCCATATCGCAAAGCATTGAATCCATCTCGAAGCCCAAAGAATTAAGGAGGAAGAAGATAGTAGTTTTGCGTAGAGGTAGAAAAGGTGAGACGCCAGTTCTGGGGGTTGGTCAAGACGAGGTGCTGCTTAAATACCCTCGAGCCATGGCTGCCATCAATGTGGCAGGCCCATTATCTGGCCTGTTGGGTAACGGAGATACGCACTATGCATGTATCTTTTAGGCAATGAGAATAGTTGCAAAGGCCAAAGCATCGGATTGGAGACCGCCGAAATCACCCATTTAGCACCGTTGGGGGGCCACAGACAATCAAAAGCACGTGGATCCATTCCCAAAATGTTCATGTATGGAGGGGTGAGTGAGCCTCGGGTGGTTTCGAGAGGTATCCATTGTTCGCCAGTTGGGCTTATTGTCTCAAGACCCTTGATTCCCAGGCTAGATTACATTGTTTGAGGAGAGCTATCACAGACCAGCAATGATCCAGACGACATTTAGCAACGAACTAGAGGACGATGAATTTTGCCCGGACGAGTGTGAAGGTTTGAAGGTTGGGTGTGCATGATTGTGAAGAGGTTGTGAAATTGTGAAACTTTGTGAAGTGCTTTCTAGCCGGTTTGCACCAATTTAGTGAGACTAAAAAGGATATATATGCACCTCGTATTGTCGACTACACCATAGAGCCCAGAGAACCAAGCTTGAACCTGGTGTGACTGAGTGAAAATAGGTGATAGGTGATAGTAGGTGAAAGTAGGTGACGGTTTGGGAGGAGAGATGTGAAGGCCTACGTCACGCGTCTGACTCTCATGCTCTAACCCTGACCTGGACCAACAACACGGCCTCGAACCAAACTCGATTCTGCAGTCTCGTCCCACTTAGGAACATTCAAGTCATTCCGAATCTTCACGAAAAACCACAATGGCGACTTCCTTAATTCGAGCGACAGTCAGCAGGCAAAGCTCTTCCGCAATCTCTCCCTCATTGCACATTCGCCGTTCAATCACTAAACCAGCATATCCTGGTCACGTACCTCTGAATTGGTTCGAGAATGCATTTTTAGCGGCAGGGTCTGCAGTTATGGCGCTGATGGATCCCAAACGAGGAGGTGCGTCTGTTGTTCATCCACTATTGCACTTTTGTTGAATCTTGATTAGATATGGTTGCCGCATTGGGAGAGACCACCGCCGGGCCTGCTCTACCTCGTTTACGCGACATCATGCTCAAGAGTCCAGAAGGAAGACAAATTTTGAAAGAGAGACCACGAATCAACACAAGCACTGTCGACATGGAAGCTCTTGCCCGACTACCTGATGGAACGTTTGGTCGTTCGTACATAACCTGGCTCGAAAGAACTGGTGTTACCCCCGATACACGCGAACCCGTAAGCAAACATATTCGCTCTCCCACCATCACACGACCAGCCAATAATCTCCTGGAAGGTTCATTACATTGACGATCCTGAACTCGCGTATGTCATGCAACGGTATCGAGAATGCCACGATCTGTACCACTGCATAACGCACTTCCCGGTAAACGTCGAGTCGGAACTGGCCGTCAAGTACTTTGAGTTCGTTAACCTGGGCCTCCCGCTGGCTGGCCTATCAGCGTTATTCGGACCTCTCCGTCTCAGCGCTGTGAAAAAGCAGCGTTTGTTCGGCGAGTATGTTCCATGGGCGCTCAGGTGTGGCAGTAGTGCGCGTTGTCTGATTACCGTGTACTGGGAAAACCGGTGGGAGCAGAAAACAGAGGATCTCAAAAAGGAACTTGGGATCTGGGACGCTCCACCTGCAAGATGGGGGAAACCTCTCAGCGAGGCTAAAAAAGCTGCTGATCAAAGGAGGAAGCTGGAGTCGATAAATACTAATAGTTCTCCTTAGCCTGCCTAGAATATTCATGTTATCGGATCGACTTGCGAAGAGAAGTGAGATCCTCGACTCCCACCGTAAATGAGTCTAACGAACGTGTACGTATTCGGCCTGGATTATTGCGACAAAACGGCCTGTGAAATGACGGTTCAAACGTTTACCCGCCTCGTCGAAGAGCAATCGATGGCAACTCTGCTGAGCGTCGCAGATGACAGGTACGAATTTGTACATTGTAAGTCAGGTTGGGAATTTCCGCACATAAAGAGACGACACTTTAAAAACACGACTCTGGTCCTCGGCAATATTCCCCATAGCAGTAAAGCTGGATTTAGAGAATGTACAACAGAGAAAAATAATGTGGAGAACGAGGAGCTTCGACGACGCGTTTTTCGAACGAAGTGACGCGGGACCTTTCAATGGATATCAGTACAACATACAACTTCCGGAATATTTCCGCGTACCTCAAATGAATATGCATGTGAAAGACTCAAGGTTCAATCTCGCTCAACTGAAGGACCCCACACCACGTTGTCCCCATCCTCTGGACCCTCGAGGGCGACATTGAGGTCCTGTGTTTTAGGCTTTGTATAAGTGGCGCTAAAATCGCTCAAACCACGGTCGTGAAGTCGTCCCACTCCCCCACTATGACCCGCTGTTAAGCCTAGAGAGGCAGGACATTCTGTGGCGGTGGGCGAGAAATCTGGTGGATAATCGTAGTCGCTGTCCTGCGACGAGGAGGAGCAAATATCGCTCCCATCGTCATCGTCGTGACGCCCGCCGCTCTCGCTCTCATCGTCTCCGTAAAGATCATAGAGTTCCCTTGCCTCTAACTCGTCCCTCCCGCAATGACTGTGGGATCTGTTCTTGTGTGATATGTTGGTGGCGCTATTAAGTGGGGGGTGGTCGGAAGGAACCAAAAAGCTGTAGCACGTACCTCTCACTGTCCGAGGGATATACTTCGTTCTGTTCTGAGCCTGAGTCTGAGTACGCGCCGTCGCCCAGGTAGAAGCTGGAGAGAATTTCCTGGATGTCGTCTCGGTCAAGAGCGCTTGGCTCGGGAGTATTCATCTGCCTGGCCGGCGTATGAGACATTCTTTAGCGGTGACAAAGGATAGTAAAGGAGAGGTAAAGTGCGGGTAAGAATCGACACCAGTTTCACGAAGAATGAGGAGGAGGTTGTGGGGAACCTGGCATCCGTGAAGCTGGGTTCGTGAAGGGACGTCTTTTATATAGGTCTCGAGTCTTGGGATCACGTTCAGGAAAGAACGCTACAGTGTGATACCTGAGGAAGACGTGATGGTGAACGGAGAATGGAGAATAATACCGGTGATTGGCTTATAAGGCCTAGGTTAACGCACAAGTCATTTACAAGCCGAAAGCTCTATAAGTCAAGTACACGTGGGGGAGCTTATCGTTCACCGGTCCACTCGACTCGAGTGGGAATTTTGCCTGTCCAATAGAAGTAGAACCTGGGGATCGCTTAGCGTCAGTTGATATAATAGAAGGCACTGGAAAATACCTCGAATTCCATGATGTGAACCTCGAAGATGGCCCATAGCTATTGGCCCGCACAAATCAGTTTACGCGATTTGTTGGTTCTTGAGCGCTGTAGTTAAAGACTCAAGATCAGCTGGATCGCAGGCCTAATCAGCAGAGACTCTGGAGAGGCACCTGCAAACGATGCGTTTGTGAGTGGTGGTAGGTCGGAGTCGAGTAGCGCGTGATTTCAGACTGACACTTGCCAGCATGGCACGTGCCCGTGCCACCCTTTGTCCCGAACCGCGAGTTACTCCAGCCCTTCTTCCTCTCAATATCGACATCCATACTGAGAAAATTGGTGGCCACCTCTTTCGAGATACTATCATAACTTCAAAAGAACGGCTCGACAATGCTCAACCTCTCAAATTACTCTGCCTGGGTGTCGATCGACGGTGTGCCAACTGAGGAGTACGGTGTGGAAGTTTCTGAAGGGCAGGACAAGGTTACGTGCTGGATACCGTCTGAGGAAGGAAAGGTACACCGGTAATTGCGACTCAGCTTCGTTCATTGACCGACAGGTCTTTCATGATAGACCTTCCAGATTATGATCAAAGACACTAAACACCATAGGCCAGTCGCTGCAAGCTTTTACGTCGACGGAACCAGATGCGGTCGAAAACCTCTCCATGGGAAGAAATTGGAAACATTATGCAAGTCTGGCATCAGGGTATCTACATTCAATGTGCGACCGTTCACCTTCTCTCGTATGAAGACCACTGGTGAGCTTTCTCAGCCTGCACCCGAGGGGCATTCATAACTGCTTTCTTGCGCTCTTGTGTAGATGAAGACTCGCTAGAATGCTCTGCATCTCCTGATATCGGAGAAATCAAAGTCGAAGTCCGCCAGGCCACAATCAAGCCCTCAGCTTCCCAAACAGTAAATCGTCCTCAGACCGTACCTTCTCAACATATTGTGCATGAACGGTTGAAGAAAGCCGTCGACCATCAGACAACGTGAGCTTCTGAATCATGAATCACATCTCGTATTCACGAATGTGCTTAGGTTCGGAGAAGCAGTAGAAATACGACGAGCTCATCTCGTCGTCATTAAGACTCATGGTCCTCCCAGGGCTGTATTTCGCTTCAAGTACCGTCCTCTCGGTGTGTTGGAGCCCGCGTATGAAAATGGATTCCATTAACTCATGTTCGCCATTCAAGGAATGCTCCAAGCAAATGGTATTGCACCTCCACCAGAGCGGACGATCAACGATGCCACCCGAATAAAGCCTGATCCGGATGACATTATCGAAATCAGTGATGAAGATGAACCGAGGGAGCTTGAACGTCTCCGAGTGAGTGTCCTTAATGTCTCGAACACTGATGCAATCTTGATCTATCCATGTTCGCAGAAAAGAGTCAAAGCCCTCGAAGGTAAAGAAGCAGAGAGAGCAGCCAAGAGAGTCAAGCGGGAACCCGAGGTCAAACATGAACCTGTGGTCGGAGAAGTCATTGATTTAACGGATTTGTGATTCCTGAATTGATAATGGTTTTAGTATTCGTAACTTGTAAGTCTATTTCTCTTCGACACCTTCACATCCGGGACTCTGAGTTCTTCCAACAGTATCGTATTATCACTCCAGCTAATCCTACATTACGAACAATCTTCCGTCAGCCTAGGTCCGATATTCAGTCGGAGGTACGACGAGGGAAATGCGCTTCTCCACCAAGGGTCGATGTGCTGGCAGATCCTGAAGTCCTCGTAATCGCCCTGGGTCCGAGTTCCCTCGGTGGTGAAAGACGACGCATCATGCATCATGGCTCGGAGTTGATGAGAAGTGGGGGTTTGACGAGAGCCGCGCTCTCTCTTTGTTCCCAACATATTCGAACTTCGGATTCCCTTGAATTGTCAACGAGTGCGAGTTGCCGTCCTTATCAAAATCGCCCTTGTCAAATTTGTACACGGGACTTCCTCGACAGACGTTATTCCAAACAAGGATATACGCCACCATCCAGTCCGATGTCGAATTGACATGGTCGATGTTGGTAATGGCGACGTCTGGCGCATGGTTGCCAATGTTTCGTCCCCTTGTGATGTACAACAGTAGCCAGAACAATATATCCACTCTGTCAACCGACACCAACTTCAGCGAGCCTCATGTCACAGTCCCCTGAATCTTGCCTGCTGTGTGCTCTCTCGGGACACACCCCAAGTAGAGCTAGCTGCAATGGTCAAATCACCAGTGCCCCTCACTCGTCCACCGGGGAAAGTACTTGGTCCTTGTATCTCTGATGGACGATTCTATTGCATTTGTAACTTGGACGGCACCGCCTTCCGGTGCTGTTAAGGACCCTTCTCTGGGGTAATTACGCAGGACCGTTGTTTTTTTAGCTCGTCGATATTTTGAGGTAGCAGCCTTCGAAAAATGATCACAGCGTATTAGAAGGACTTGGAGCTGCTCAACAGGCAAGGAGAGGGTATTTAGGCATAGTGAACTCAAAGGTAACGAGCAAGAGAACGAGATAGGGGCGTGAGAAAATATATGTCATGGCCGGCATGAAAATCCAGTGAGATGCGAGCCGTTGCCGGACCAGAACCTTGCTTCTTACCGCCATTGAGTGCCTCTCGTCGTCCTAAACGATGGCGAAAGGTGCTTCAATGCTTTCTTCACCGTCACCGACCAACATCAGTCCATCACAGACATCCATCGGCCATGTGTGAGTGATCCAGCTCGATTCTGGAACCCATCAAGCTCAGTGTGCTCATCGTCATTTGACCCTGCAGGCAACTACGAGATCTCATTATATGTCCTCGAGAGCGGGGTGTAGTGAACTATATCACTCAGCAAGCTATTGTTGAGCACAACCTCAACGATCCGAATTCGGTGCGTCGCTATCATTTCAGCGGCAGGTTTCATACTGACAGGTAGCATTCGCATTACCATCAGAGTCCTCACGCTCTCATCGACCTCCATTACACCCCTGTTACGCTATCTTCGATGCAAATATCCAACTCAGACGAGACTCTACTGGCAGCAGGCGGTCAAGAAGCCGAAATACATCTCTCTCTCCATGACTCGACAAGAAGCACGAAACCATCGTGGCGTGTGGACGAGCAATTACATGCGTCAATCAACAACTCAGTGCTCCTCACCTCAATGAACTTGTCCAGATCGAATGAAAGCAGTGTCGAGCCCAAACTCGTCGTCAGCAATAACGACTCCACTGTCAAGTTCTACGACGTGCCTGTATGTGTCAGAAACACTCCCCGGATTGATAAGGAAGTGGGCTCGCTGCGGCTCAACGTCCCGGTTAATCATTGTGCGTGCTTGTCATACTGCCTTTCGAGCTTCGAGCTAAGAGACTGACCTGTTTGCTTAGCTTCGATATCTCCTGACGGCCTTACCTTGTTGTCAGTTGGCGATTCTTCGAAGGTTTTCCTACATCGAATCGATGGGGGCTCAAGGCTTACATTCACCCCCGTTGCTACGCTTCCGATGCCTCCTCCTGATCGGTCACCGCTCTCGTTCGCCTCTGCATCCTTGGCCGCATCATTCAGCACGGCCTTTTCGCGCGATGGGATGAAGTATGCTGTTGCTTCACAGGAAGGCGTCGTCGCGATTTGGGATGTCCGAAGTAGTCAACCGTTGAAGGTCTTCCAGACCGACAAAGGCAGGATGCCGTTGGAAGGGGGACATTGGTCTGGCGGATGGCTGTCGGATGACCCTTACGAATGGACGAGAGGCAATTCTAAAGCCCCAGGATGGAGTGTGCGGAATGTCAAATTTGGATGTGGCGGCGGGAGTGGAGTTGGCAAAGAAGTTATGACATTCACTGAGGTGTGTTCTCCTCAGTTGTCCAGTCATAACGTTCAACAGTTCATTGTGATTCTCCTAGCACACATCATACCTCCATGTCATCGACGCCAGAACGTTTGAGAGCGAGGAAATAGTTCGCGTTCCCCCGGCACCCAAAACCGCAATAAACTCATATCGACAGCTTTCATCCCGAACGCCATCGCAGCAAAACCTTCACGCCTCAGCCCAATCGAGATCCCGCTCCCGCGCGTTTGTTTCCCGCCCGTACCAACGTCCTCTCCGCTCAAATCCCCGTCATGTTCCTGTGTCCGCTACCTCACACATCGGCAGCACAAGGCACGATTCAACTATCCCTCCCTATGTCGTTCAGGCCCTCGAAGATACATTCAGGATCTCCTCTCGAGGATCTCCCGACGTTTCTCCAAGTTCTCGGGCTATATGGCGTTCCCGACGACCTGGCTCTGCAACTCAGAGATCCGCCGACGGGGAATATAATGATGAGCGCTACCCCGGTGTATCGCGAGACGAAGAGGAGGGACTGTTTGTCATACCACAACTCGGCGATAGGGAGGTCGAAGAGAACGTGAGAGACTTCCTCAACAATTATCACGGTTTGGCCAGAGCGAGGGCACTTGGGGGCTCTGGTTTCAGTACAGGCGACACCGATGGCGAGGAACAAGATCGTCGAATGGATGTCGATGACATGGAGATGGAGAATGAATGGGACTGCGTCTCATCCCATGTTCCGTCTAGGAGCTCTACTCCGCCGCCTTCGGGGTCTGTTGCCGCTAGCGCAAGATCCGGTTCTAATAATAGGTGGCGTGCATGGACCCGCGTTCCTCGCGAGATGTACGATGAGGAGGACACCGAGATGGAGGAACATGGATCTTGTGGGACGGAAGAGTCTGCAGCTGACCACAAATACGACCTGGACATTGCCGGAACTTGCTTTGACCCTTCTGGGGGTTATATCTACGTCGCCACCACCGAAAGCGTATCTGAATGGGGAGTCAGAGGTGGAGAAAAGAGGTGGTGGTCTGACTCTGGATCTGCGTGGTGTTGATTCACCAGCACGTCGTGATATTGGGATTGGAGGGTCGATCTCGTTTCTTTTACTTATGGTTCCTGCTTTCGGCGTTTAGCACCAATACCTACCCCCCAGCTCTCTCACGTACTTATTCCCTTTCCCGTGCAGCTTGTTCACCTTGAGGATTATTGGACTATGTCTTCTGCGGTTGATTCGCTTGTTGTATATTGTATCGTTGTGTTGTACCATAGTTGTGATTGTACCAAGTGAATTTCAGACACTCTTTCACTGGAACGTATGGGCGCCTGTGGGTCCCTTCTTCCGACGCACGGGCGCTTCCCGTACACTCTTTTCCTCTCCCCACGAAGATGGGTTTCCCCCGTACCCTATTGACTCGCACCTCCAAACTCTACGCCTACGCGTATTTGAGACGGCATGCTTCGACTGCAATCCACCAATTTCATCCTACAGTCCGCCAAGTCGTCCACGAACTTGGACAACGACAACCGCATTTTTCGCTTTCTCCCAAGGATATTCGAATATTGAAGCAGCCAAATGAATTTTACTCCCAGCTGTTGGTGCGCTTTTTCAGACACACTCAAGCCTCGAATAGTGCTCACACTAACACCATCTGAACAGTCCACGATTAAGAGTGCGGAGAAAAGGATATTCCTGTCATCCTTGTACATTGGCTCTGAGGAAACGGAACTCGTGTGTGTTGCACTAAACTTCATCTCGACATGGATAGCTGACTCTTCTCTCTGTGTTGAAGATAAATGCTTTGACGGAATCTCTACGCAGAAGAGATGCACTGCACCTCTATTTCCAACTTGACCTCAACCGTTCCACTCGACCGGGTGCTTCGTCTACTGCAAAGATCCTATTACCCCTCCTCGAAGAATTTCCAGACCGTGTACACGCGTCGTTTTTCCGCAGTCCGAACTTGCGTGGTATCATGGCAAAGATTGTTCCACCGCGTTTCAACGAGGGTTGGGGGACATGGCATGCGAAGATCTACGGTGCAGACGACGATGTGATGATCAGCGGGTGCGTAATCAGCTCAGTCTCCCCAGCTTGGCCTTGCAGTACTGACGGATCTTACAGCGCCAACCTCAACGAGTCTTACTTTACGAACCGACAAGATAGATACCTTCACTTCCGCGACCAACCTCATCTTTCCCAGTACTGTTTCGACTTCCTCCAGACAGTCGCGAACTTTTCGTATAGACTTCTACCTTCTCCGGACTTCAAGTCTGATTTGGGGCCTCACTCCTTCACCTCCGATGGCTACACCATGTTCTGGCCTGATTTCGCTACCCACCCACATAAAATACAGCAAAACGCTGAGAAGGCCATTTCGGCGTTCCAAAGCAGATACCGCCAACCAATCCAAGAGGCCAGCCATACCTCTCAGGACACGGACTGGGAACCAAAGGTCTCTCTTTTCCCTATCATCCAGGCAGGACAGTTCAACATCAAAGAAGAGGAAAAAGCTATTGACTTACTCTTCCGACACGCGAATGACCCGAACTCAAATGGGAATCAGTACGGAGAACGACCCCTTGTGGACTTGACCAGCGGATACTTTGGGCTGTATAAACCATATCAAGAGCTCATATTGGGCTCTCCGAATGTTGACGTGCAAGTCATTGCTGCGAGCCAAAAGGTGGGAGTTTGGTGTCTCTTCTTCGTGATTAGCGCTCTTAGTATCCCTCCCTCCCTCAGGCTAACGGGTTCTACGGATCCAAAGGCATCTCAGGTCGAATCCCGGATGGCTACACCCTCTTCGAGCAGAGATTCATGAAAGCTGTCAGGCGTGCTGGGAGATTGTGGAACGATGGCAGTCAAGCTGGTGTGCGCCTACAAGAATGGCTAAAGGACGGTTGGACATACCACGCCAAGGGTGAGTCTCCCCACTCCCTCCCTCCTTCCTCCGCTCCTTTGATTGACGAGCATTCGTAGGATTATGGTTATCCCCGCACCGATCTTCTACCCCCGTCCTCACGCTCTTTGGCTCGACGAATCTCAACTCACGTTCTGCCCACATCGATACGGAGCTCTCATTCGTGATGGTCTTACCCGACACCGATCCGACACCGACTGACGGAATGAATCAACTTCGTCAGAATCTCGCTGAGGAGGTACAGAACATCAGGGAGAATGCCGGTGAATGGAAGGGTAGCGAGAAGAAAGTTCCCTGGATCACATGGTTGATAGTTGCACTGGTTCAGGGTATGTTATGAACGGCGATATGATACAAAAATCCGAGGGCAGGTAATACAACGATGTGGTCTATACAGAATACCTCAGCTACTATTCCTACAATCAGTAAGTAATCACGATGTAACATCTAATCCCTCCTCAGTCTGAATTGCCAGCGAATCCGCTGACGTCCCGCGCGCAAGTCCTAAGGCCACACCCGGTAAAAAGAAAAAACTCACTGCCTCATCAAAAACATCCTACAACACCACCATCCATCGCCACTACCAACCTCTGCAACCATCGTCGAATACTCCTTCAGCGACCTAACCCAGAAAAGCGGCGCATCGCGTGATACAATATCAATGTCCCTCTAGAGACTGGTTGATCATGACGAGGTCACCGTCCACAGTCATTGTTCCTGCGGCCGCGGGGAACGGGGTGGCCCACCTCCTACGATAGGTCATTTCTTGCAGTAGGGGCCAATGCTACTGCTTGACAAAGAAAAAACAGTTACAGTATCCACAGGCATTGGAATCCACCTCCAGAAGGGGTTGATATACATCAAAATCAACAAACCTGGAAACACTCGACCTTTGAAGCTCCGAACCGGTCCGCCCTCTCCCTCTGAGGGCCTACGGGCCCTCCGTCTGTTGACGAGCACAGGACGGCCCAAATGTTGCATCGCAGTATTCTCGACGGAAAGGAAATTGTATTCGTTCTATAAGTTCTCTAGTTCACACTGCTTGTCAATTTCGTCAAGTGTCCCAATGGAACATTCCGTCCGTGAGGCTATTTGCGATGAGGGGGAGGGGTTTGCCGCGATGGGCTTGTCGTGCTACTATACTCGCTCGTGCTCTCGTACCAAGTCCCACTTGACGGTACCGTTGTGCTCAGACGCGTGAAAGTGGTAGGAAAACTTGTCGTTGTTCGAGTGTCCGACATCGGTAGATACGCTGAGCGAGATCGAGGTGAGAAATGTTGCCGGTGTCCATAAGATGTTCAGAGCCTGACTCACGAGCTACCTGAGGCGTCATTTGAGGCTCAGTTAAGTCAATTCCCCGTCTTCGTTTGTGTCTTCTCCGTCTCCACCACCACAGGAGGCACCCTAACCCGGATACGTATACCAATGTAGCCGCAACAGATATCCCAGCCACAGCACCCAAAGACAGGGAACCGCCGGATACTTGAGCGACCGCTGAGGTTGCAGGTATGGGGACACCGGAGGTAGCCAATGAAGTCGAAGTCGAGGATGAGGATGAGGATGAGGACGACTCGGACAAGGGTGTCAAAGACAATTGACTTGACTCGAATTCCAGGTAGTCAATGAATGTCTGGCTACCGTTGACCGTCACATTCATAGTCAACGTATGTACTCCATCCTCTAATGTCGGGGAACTGAAGAAGAGTTGATTATACACGGCGGGCTTTCCCGCAGCGGCAGACCAAGGAACAGGCTCTCGATCATCGACGCTGAAGAGGTTGAACATTGCAGGTTGAGGCACGTTCGAAGATATCGTCCCAAATACCGAGACTTTCGTTCCTGAAGTACCAGACAGGATGAGTTGAGGTTCGACTATTCTGAAGAACGACCAACCTTTGAACTGGAAAACCATCTGAGCATCTGCTGTGGCCGTCCAATGCGTCGAACTCATGAACTCGGCCTCCACTCCGGCTCTATACCACTTTTCGAGTGGAGTGTAGACCAGACGAGGGTCAGTATCGTCGACTCGCTGCATCGCGTCCCAGACGTGATGAGTGCGGATAGTTGAGATGGAGATGCGGTGAAGTACGTCGTACTTTTCAGCATGAGGCTATATGTATGTGGCGTTTCGTCTGGAAATTTGATACAGTTGATACGTGCTGTGGAGCGAACTCTCCATACCACTATTTGGAACCTTGGTGTGAGGACTTGGCTTTTTCCAAGACGAGGACAAGCACGACCGAGCGAACTACTACTGAGAGGGAAGAGAAGTTCAGTGTTCGTTGGAGTTCAAAGCAGAGTCGAAGACAAGCTATGGGCGCCTGTCAAGGCAACGGACCTAAGTTCCTGTGGCAATTGTTGATCATCAGAAAGTGATGTAGATGCAAACTAGTGTCAGCGACAGAGCTTATAATTACTGAGTCTGGCATGGACCAATCGCGGACATGCATAGCATAGGGAGCTGTCAGTCAATCATAGAAGATCAGATCATAGATTGCGGTTACCTCCTCACCGACCTTCTACACCCGTCCTCATGCTCTTTGGCTCAACGTATCTCAACTCAGTTACTCACGCGCGTGTTCTGATCACTTCGATACGAAACTCTCATTCGTGATGGTCTTGCCTGAGACCGACACTGACTGACCCGGGATGAATCGACTTCGCAAGAATCTCGCCGAAGAGGCAGTGTAGAACCTTAGAGAAGAACGCTGGTTAATAGAAGGGTGAAGAGAAGAAAGTTTCCAGATCGCGTACTTGATTGTCGGACTCGTATGGGTATGTTATGAATGGGGTGATATGATACAAAAATCCGGGGGCAGGTAATTACAACAATGCAGTCTAAATAGAATACCTCAGCTAGACCTAGTAAGTAATCACGATGTAACATCCGAACCCTCCTCGGTCACTGTCAACGAATCCGCCGATGCTTGTTGTTGCCACATTGAGAAATACAGTCCTCCCAATTTGATGAGTTCGTCATGGGTTCCCTGTTCGGCAACTTGACCGCCTTTGAGGACGATGATGAGATCTTGAAAGTTGGGAAAACCAGTTAGTGTTCTCTTACAAAATACAAGAGTCAGATGTACGCACCAGCTTCGACAACAGTCTTGAGACGGTGAGCAATAAATATGCTCGTTCTAGATCTATCCAACAACGTATTATTGATATTCTTCATCAACTCCATCTCCGTCGTAGAATCCAACGCCGAAGTCTACACCCACACACGAAGTCAGAAATCCGACACAGACACCATGAGGGAACAACTCACCGCTTCGTCAAAAAACAAGATAGGCGGATCCTTCAACAACACCCTCGCCACCGCCAACCTCTGCTTCTCCCCACCACTAATCATCAACCCCCTCTCCCCAACCATCGTTCCATACCCCTCCGGCAACCTAACAATCGTATCATGCACATTCGCCTTCTTCGCAGCCTCAACAACCTCCTCATCCGTAGCTCCCAACCTCCCATACCTCACATTATGCATCACATCAGCGTGGAAAAGCGGGGTGTCTTGTGGTACAACACCAATGTTCTCTCGAAGACTTCGGAGTTGGACATCTCGAATCTCTTGATCGTCGATGAAGATCTTTCCAGAGGTAGGTTCGTAGAAACGGAAGAGGAGACGGAAGACGGTCGATTTGCCGCATCCGGAGGGTCCGACGATGGCGACTTTTTTACCGGCGGGAACGGTGAAGGAGAGGTTGCGGAAGATGGGTCGGGAAGGGTGGTATGCGAAATCAATGTTTTCGAAACGTATGGAGCCACCCCGGAGTTGAAGGGTGGTTGCGTTGGGTTTGTCCTGCGGGGGAAGTGGGTTAGCGTGATGGCAAAAGTTAAACCTGAAGACTTACCTCGATGGGTGGGTTCTCTTCTCGTAATTTGAAGAGGACCTCCATATCAAGAAGGTTCTGCTTCATCTCTCGGTAAATGGTTCCAAGGAAATTCAACGGGAAAGAAAGCTGGAAGATTAACTGGTTGACCATGACGAGGTCACCCACGGTCATTGTCCCTACGGGGGAGAAGAAAGTCAGGAGGGAGACGCGCGGATACAGAGACACATTACACACCATCTATGACCCCTTGAGCGGCCATCAACATAGTCATTGTAAGTGCGCTTGAGAAGATGACATTTTGTCCCGAGTTGAGGAACGAAAGGGAAGTCGTAATTTTCACAGATGACGACTCATAGTCTTTCAGGTGTTTGTCGTATTGAGCCGTTTCGTATTTCTCGTTGTTGAAGTGCTATAGCATAGTGAGCCGCCGTCCTATCAGGAGGAAAGAAAGTGGAAATGACCTTCACGGCCTCGTAGTTCAGCAACGAGTCGACCGCGACAGTTGCAGCTTGGTTATCTGCCTTGTTTGCCTCCCGGCGGAAACGTGTTCTGACAGAATTCGTGTGAGTTCGTTGTTCGTAAACGGAATTCAACAACCATCGCACCTCCAAGAAGTTGTACGGACGGTGAACCAGGTATAGGCGGCCAGCGTTCCGACAGTTATCGCAGCAAAATTCCATCCAAATTTATATGTCTGGACAAGTATGTCTGAGTGCCAAACTCTCAACAATGGGTCGAAGCTCACCAGAATCCCGCAAACCAGCGATATTTCGACTGCGGTTGGGATTATCCGGAATAGAATGGCTTGTAGCAGGAAGCTTATACCCCTGGGTAGCCAAAGGTTAGCTCTGAGAGGATGTCGCGAGCTTCATTCAGCAACTGACTTCGTCCCCCGATCGATAGCTCTCGTCAAGCCACCGGTTTGACGAGAAAGATGAAACCTCATATCCATCCCCATAATCTGATCGAACGTTTCGCGGGCGACCTTGCGTATAGCACGTTGTCCAATGTTGGCAAAGGTAGCGTTCAGCATTTCTCCAAAAACGTTGGCGCCGATTTTGGCGGCGCCATCTGCACCATTAATGTGGTTGGTGAACGGAGGGTTTGGTAGATGGAATTCGTAGGGAACGTACACCCAAGTATAAGCGAACCACCGACGGCCCATACTGTCGCTCCGGAAGTAATATCCAAGTTCAAGGTGTCAATGATATCTTTAAATATCAATGGAACTTGAACGTTCAGAAGCTGATACACAGACACTAAGCATCAGTCAACAATTGCAAGGAAAATCTCTTA
This sequence comes from Marasmius sp. AFHP31, assembly GCA_024721195.1. NCBI lineage: Eukaryota > Fungi > Basidiomycota > Agaricomycetes > Agaricales > Marasmiaceae > Marasmius > Marasmius sp. AFHP31. Next base: position 36,542 of record JANHQD010001106.1, read on the forward strand.
GGTAACGCACCTTTCCCCCGAACAAGAGAAAGAATCCCAACACCACCGTCCCACGCGTCTTCCAGTCATTCTTTGGCCACACATTAGCCATCAAGCGTTTAACCACTGTCCAGTTATTCCTTCGCTCTTGTGCTTGCGTCAGCGGAGCTGCCTCGGACAGTATGTCACTGGAAGTCGAGGGTTCTTTCGGTTTTGTGAGAGTAGTGGCCTCCTTCTTGGATGCATCTGCAGCATTTTTACGCTCCTGTGGGTTACCGGAAGCCAAATGACCATACGTCCGCCGCAGATCCATCAAACATGGGAGCGTTTTAGCTGCGCAAGGCGCGAACGTCAGAAAGAAATCTGGAAAAAGATATTAGAACACCTACCTGGACAGCTCTGACTCCATACTGAGCTCTTCAACGACGAAAAAGAACGCGTTGGTGAGACTACGATTCCTTGGCGGCACCAGAAAACATGATTATGAGGGCGTGCGAGGGTTCGTGCGAGAGCCCCGAGCATGTCCTGTAGATCAAGGACCTACAAGCTAGCAGTTGAGCCCTTTCTCTATTCAAGATGGAGATGGGAACTGCAGCAACCCGAGAACTGTGAGTGAACAAGTTGTGCGATGGTGGAATCGGAAAAGCAACCGCAATGTGAGCCGGGGGATGACGACTAGATCTTATCTAATCTTACAGATAAAGCCGTGATTTCGGCGCAAAATGACGCAAGTCCGAAATGACAGATGTCGTTTTCGCCTCCTCTTGCTTCTATACCGCTTTGTTCAAGCTCCCGCGTTGAAGAGGGTACTCTCTACCCAAAAAACTGCTCGTATGTGTCATTCACAGGTGCTCAGCTCACTCCCAGCGACGGCCTTGAGACCCTCAAGTTACAACTCAAGTATTGCTAGCGCTCAATCATATTCGGTATATAGTCTCGTTCTACGCTCACGTTGTATTTGAAGCATGTGAACCTTAAGGTAAGCTCGCGCCCAAAACCTCGACGCTTCTCGGCCAGTTCAGTAATTGCTTGGCCAGGTCGTTAGAGGTTGGTTAGAGGACTACCTCCATCTTCTGAATTTCGGTGTGACTCTTTGCATCCGAACAATTCCATTCCCGTATTCCCGAACGTTAATGTTCCAAGTTCGAGTCAGCATGAAGGCGGGGCTGCTTGGAGTGCGTTGCCAGCCCCCCGGACTATTTGGAACCGATTTCTTCTCGTTGGCCAACTCCGCATCTCAGGGCAAATATCGGCACGCAGTGTGCACGGCGTCGCTGGAGGTCGTTGCACTCTTTATCTCTACCCCTGTCGCCAGACGCCTCTCTGCATACGCGCCGATTTGTATTTAAGGTTCCCGTCGTCGACGTCGAAGCAAGAATTCACCAAGTCTGGCAGCCCACTAAACTTGCTCAAACTACCTCATACCTAGCGACGGACTTTCGGAGGTCCCCAAATACAAGTCAAGGATTCCTGGCGCTCAAAGATGTTCGATGATGGTATACGGCCTCTTCATATCGGATTTGAAGCATGTGCACCCCAAGGTAGGAGGCTTGCGCCCAAAACCTTCATGTTTCTCGTTCGGTCCAATTGCTCGGCCAGAACCTAGTTATTCGTTGGGGGACTCCGCCTCCACTCCATCCTCTAGATTCCTGTGACTCATATCCGAATACGATTTCATTCCTGAACGCGAAACTTTAAAACTTCATGAGTTCATCATGCCTTCCCTACTTCGGCTCTTCAATTTTCTAGGTCGCCACCCCTCCAAATTATCTTGGACCGATTTTCGTTTGCTGGACAGCTCCACATCTCAGGGTGAATATTGATATGGAGTGTGCGGCGTCGCTCAAGGTTGTTGCACACTTTGTCTCTGAACATGTGGTCAGACGCCTCTCTGCGTACGCACCGACGAGGACACAGGGCCCCGTCATTTCTAACCGTCTCCAGGCGACCGATGACTGGTTGACCTTTTTTCCGATACTCGCTGAGCCGCTTTGCTCGATCCTCCTACCACCAAAGGCTCCACTACCCCGTGTTGTCAGTAGATGCACAGGAAATGAATTTTACCAGTCAGTATTCTACAGGCCACGACTCGGCATTCACTATATATCGTCACTCCCCACCCCGCTTAGCCCGTTCTTTTACAAAGGCTCCACTACCCACTACCTCAACCTGTCAGACAGGGGTTCGATTAATGGGAGATCCCGCCATTCGACTCGAGATTGCTTTGGCTTTGGTCCGTCCCAGCGGTATAAAAACCCTACATACCGATGTTCTTCCCTCAGAATCATCACCCTTACGAACCAGTCAAAGAAACAACCTCGTCGCATCACCACTATCACTGAAGGTGAGCGACGGCGTGCTCTGGTCACCACCTCTCCTAGCTTACTCAACTACTCTTCTTTTCCTAGTTCTTCGCCGTCCTCACCGTCTTCGCTCTCGCCGGTATCGCTGCCGCCGAGCCCATCGAACGCGTACGTCGAGCTTCTCAGTCCTGTTCAGAGTCGTTCATCTGACCCACTTCTCCCTCAGAGGGCCTGCACTCCTTCCAGCTGCCGCTGCATTGGTGACCAAGGCCAGTTCTGCGGCAACGAGGCCATTAATCCAGCCTGCACCAATGGACATGTGTTTGAATGCAACAAAGACACTGGCAAGACATGCGACTACGGCATTCGAAACTCTTGCCCTAAGTAGTGCGGCGAGCTCAGCTGCTAAGGACTGAAAGGACTCGTTATTTCGTGTCGCGTTGACGGAAGCATACTTGTCCTAAACTGTGTATTTTAATATAGCTTTCCGAATATCGCAGGAACAGCTGCTTTTCTACCATTCGATGGGTCACTCGAGTGTCGACTACCGTACAGCTTAGATTGTCGGGTCGTCCGCAAATGAGATGCCGTGTGTGATTTTCAGCAATTTTGACGCAGGGCAGGTTTCCGAGATGGAGTGAATTTACTTGCCGCTATCCAACCAGAACTCTAGAGAAGATTCCAGCAGTGGAAGCCGCACCGGACAAGCCAGCCCCTCTCTCCATCGGTTTGTCTGGTAGGTAAATATTTGGCCCCGGCCAAATATCGGGGCCAAATATAAATAACAGGATGCCTAAAAAGCCCAAAAAAGCATTCAAGAATTACTTAAAGACGCAATTTGCCCTGATGCTGTCCCGTGGGAAGGTTTTAGCCACCAAAAATTCGGGTCTTTACCAATCTCTACGCTACATGTAATGGGCGTGTTAAGACCATCCAAAAATTGCCTTCTTTCGCAGGACGACTGGTAAATAGTCCACAACTCAAACGCTGATGAGCTTCACACGTGAAGCGGTAGCCTCAAGCAACAGCTTCCACCGCAGCAGAAAGCCAGAATTCGAGTAGGAAGACCTTTATTTCCTACGAAGTGTCGCGATATACAGAGGAAACTTCTCATACGGTGCGTACAAGCTGTTTTTGTCGCCCGGTAACCCGGACTAACGAAAGACGCTAGAGAAAGATCGTTCCACCAAACCTCCCAAGACGACCAACACGAGCGCAAAAATGATAATCCTGGATGTAGAAACCTCCGTAGAGGCGGCAAAGGAAGTCTCGTCGGCCAGTAGCGACAGCGGGAGTGTTGTGATGAAGGTCCTCATTTTGAGCGTCGTATTCGTAGCGATAGGTGTTGGGGCCAAACGGTGGTTATATCCCTTTACGATCGAGGACGCGGATTGCGAGATACGCTCGATCTTTGGACTTCTACAGGAATATACGTCGCTCAAGTTGGATTTGTTGGGCGATTCTGCTGGGCGATTCAGGAGGAGACTGGATAAGTACGCAGCAGACTTCCTTGGCGTGATGATGAGCAGCTGATGAATTGTCATCATGCAGGGAGTATAGCACGATACACGAAATCAAGCACAGATCGATGGTGGAGCCAGATCGACGGAATTTCATTGCGTGGTTGGTCTTCCGCTGGCAAGAGATTAGGGACGTGAAGAGGTGTTATCTATCTTTGATGATCTTGAAGAAGGATATCACGGTACGTTTCTTGACCCTGTGGAGGCTGAGCTGAGCTGATTCTTCGAGGCTCAAGATGGAAGTGGAGAGACGCAGAAGACACTTGAACTCGATACCAATACCTTCGCAGTCACTGGTGCCCGCTACCCTGACGGTTTGATCGTTTGAAATCGACCGTAAAATCGCATCTGCTGGTCCGGGCCTGGAAGACACCTTGACGCTTGGATTTACCGATTCAAAAGCGGCGACACAAGCAAGTTAGGGAGTGCCCGGCCCAATTTTGTTCTCCCCTCCCTGTTCTCCACGCTATCCTCCTTGCTTTTTCGTTGCTTCCCTCTTTGCTCTCCTCGTCCTCCGCGTTTCGGCTCACGTCTTTTCATCGCCCCAAATCTAGTCTCCCTTTCTTGTATGAATCTTGACTATTTATCCTTTGTCCTGTAAAAATCCAGATATGTCAATCGCAACCACCCTTCACTACGCAATACCTCCTATTCGAAGCACATCAAAAGAGTTGGTATGCGAGTGAAATGGAACATACACCAAGTGGGAACGAATCTAAGGGCGTGGTGGACATTTTGCAAGAGCGCAGCAAAGGTCGATGGAAGACGGAAGACGGCCCTGTATCACAAACGCCAAAGGGATGAAAGGGCGTCGACTCAACCTTGAACTCCATCCAATCTGATATCCGATCGACGGTGCCGACTTATTGAGGGAATCGGGGGCACGGAGGTGAGTCTGTTGGGGATCTTATAGCGCGTCAGGAAACCTAAAAAGGCGATGAAGACCTACCAAAAGACGTATTCTTACCGTGAGAACAATTTGGCTAGCCCAAAATCGAGTCTTTACCAATCCTCGCGTGCAGTTGGTCATGTTTAGAAACCAATCCACTCAAAACCTTGCCTTATCTCGCGGGGGGTCCAGCCAATTATGGTGATACTGTACAAAGAAACCGAAACAACTACATCCTTCGCATCACATCTAGTCAGCCCGGGTTATTACCATAGATACCACTCCCGACAATTAGCGGGATTTACTTCAAAACCTGCTCTGGGGTTACATAGTAATTGAAGGTGTTCCCTGAACGTAGCAATCTCAGATAGTGCTTCATTGGATGGTGATCGCTGATGTGCGCGTCTCTCGTCCGCATCGACGCGATTTGGAACAAAGTGCTCTACGAAGACACAAATACAAGCAGCTACAGTTCCCTGTTCCCACGAGCCGGCCATTCTTTGCTTGCCCTTTGACATCTGGATCTATGGATTTTCCCTGGCACGGCTTTCCAGCTTTCCAACCTCCGGAAAACTCTCGAGGTTCAAGGCTCCTCGGAAAACCGCTTGAAAGTCACTCGATCTGGACGCTGAGACTCGCCGGGGCTTCGCCTCGAAGCAACGATCAGTAAATTGAATGATCTAAAACTACTGGGTTGCATTTTCACCATCGCAATAGATCGATGAAAGCCTGAAATATTCGTTGCGTTTTCTCCATAAAAAACTCAAAGCGCCTCCGAGACCCTTGCTTCCACTGGTTCCAATTCAACTTGTTCCTATGTCTCCATAAGCCTCCGGTCCTGGCAGCTACGTCTGTGACAGGGTTCAGGGCCTGTTCTTCCGTAAAGGTGCCGTCAATTTAGCCTGTACCAACCGATTTGCGTTCGAATGCAGCGGCAACAATACTCGTGCATGCGACGGCGTTCGAAAGTCTTGCTGCTGCCAGACGTGTGGTCGGTTTAGCTGTTCAGGAGTGAAAGGAAATGTCGCTTCACATCGGAGTAGCACATCTTGTTCGGAGTTTGTGCATTGCCATAACTCGCCGTATATTCGACCAGTTGTTTTCTTGCCATACCTCGATACCTCGATAGAAAGACTGTCAAACCGTTGAGTCCTCTTACAATGACCGTTCGAGCAAGTGCTCTAGTTTGCACGAGGTCTCCTCGCTTCGTGAACCCCTCACGAATCCAGAGGTGTATAATCGAGTAACCCCCTCGTTTGCCTTGGAAAGTAAGCCTAGGGCTTGAAGTTTGAGGAGCCGTTCCATGACGCCTAATGCTGATGCTCGTGGCCCTTGCCATCGCCTGTCAACTGGAATGCTGTTGACAGACGCTCGTCGAAGCGCTGGGGTAGATGGACATATCACACGTGAAGCGATAGCCTGCAAAAGCCCTTCATCAAGTGCAAAAGCGGATATTTGACCAAGCAGATCCATATTCCCGGTACATCGTCACGATATAAACAGGAGAAGTTGCATACGGTGCGTCCAAGCTGACTGTGTTGCCCGGCGACCTGAATTGACGAAAATGACAGAACCTTGGCGGATAAACCACCCTACCCGACCCAAAGACGACCAACACAAAAGCAGATGCCATCCCTGGACACAGAAAACTCTGTTGAGATGATAAAGGAAGTCTCGTCGGCCACTGGCGATAGCGGGAGTATCGCGATGAAGGTCTTCATAATTGGCGTGATGCTCGTTGCGATGGGTGTTGGGGCCAAACGGTGGTTCTATCCCTTTGCGCTTGAGGATGTTCAGCGCGAAATCCGAGCGACGTTCAAGCTTCTTCGAGATAATACGACGCTCGAGTTCGATTTGTTGGGCGATTCTGCCGGGCAATTCAGGAGGAGGCTGGATAAGTGCGTATCAGACTTCCTTGAACTCGTATGGTTGACGAGTAGCTGATAAGTTTTCGTGATTCAGAGAACAGGAGAGGATGCTCGAGATTGAGGAGAGGTCGATGGTGGAGCCGAATAGATGGAATATCCTTGGGTGGTTCACCTTTCGCTGGCAAGAGATGAGGGATGTCAAGAGGTGTTATTTGTCGTTGATGGTCTTGAAGAAAGAAATCAAGGTACGTTCCGTGACCCCGCTAAAAGTACCAAGCTGACTCGTGAGGGTTCCAGATGGAGGTAGAGACACGACGACGACACCTGTTTGCTCCCACTGCCCAGTCCGCAAGCAACAATACAGCCACGACGGCCGTCGTCTGATTATGTCGCTCTCGGAACCAGTCATACCAATCATCGTATCATCCTCGTCGTGTCGTCTACTGCTATCCTGCCCTGCTCTC
>JANHQD010001107.1:0-61505 GCA_024721195.1 Marasmius sp. AFHP31
GCTTTTCATTGGTATCTTATCTTATTCACGTCGTGTCACCATTAGCCCGGCTGTTGATGTCCCGGAAATGTCCTCGGGCAATGACTTTGGCATGGGTTTCGACACGGGTTCCAGATTTGAGCCCTCCGCAAGTTCAAGTTCTATCGGAGAGCTCACCAGAATGCTCTATGACGATACGGACATGTTCTTCCCAGGCTTTGCTGCCCACAGTAACCCATTGCTGTCATCAACTGCTGGACTGCAGTACTTTGGAAGTGATCGGGTGGCTTCGGTGGATGGTAACGGAGGTGGTGCATCACACACAGTGAAGCGGCGGGGATCTTGGGATGTTGATGACGACGGAGAACCGGCAAAGTACCCTAAATTCGACTTGAGTAATTTCAGTTAGCCCAACGTAGCAAACAAGTACTTATCATTATTCATTATCATTTATCTATACATTACTACAAACTTCTTGTGATAGCTCTACTTGTACGCCGAACCAACTCGGACATTATTCGCATACATATAACTATGGCTAACGGATAATGAGTGTGGCGGTCGGAATGTGAGTATGGCCAACGGAGTGTGAATGTGAACTTCGGGATGTGAGTGTGAACTTCGGGATGTGAGTGTGGTCAGCCCACGTAGATATGAATGCGTCGAAAGTGGTCCATGCCCGGGCGATCGTGTGTTAGTCTTTCAGATAGTTTTTCCGTACGATCGGACGCTCATCCAGATCTGTCCAGACTTTTCCAAGGATGGATGGAGTACGACTATGCCGCCTTCCAGCAATATGCGCTGGCACCTGAAGTCTTCGTTGCGAAGGTGGGATGTGATTCTATCTCAACTCGACCTCAAGCTAACCCCGGTCTGCTTTTGGCAGTTACCCCCATCTCTCTCGACGTTAGAAGCATCATCCATTCCGACGGCTGTTGTGACTGCTGCAGTTGGGTTTTCGCATCCTGGCTCAGCTATTCCTTCCATCACAGATGCGGGCCAACGATTGAAGTCCTTCTTCGATGGGCGGGGTGGTGCCGGAGTAAAACCCTTCTGGGAGGACGACGCGGAAGGGGTGAAAGTTGGAGAACCAATCGTGATTCTGGGTGGATCCTCCTCTGTAGGGCAGTTGGGTGAGCTTATACAGTGACCTCACAGCCTCACGAAATTGTCCCTAACCAAATTCTTCGCAGTGATTCAAATCGCTAAACATCTGGGCTACTCTCCCGTCATAACGACCTCATCTCTCAAGCACACGGACCGCCTCAAATCACTTGGTGCGACCCATGTCCTTGACCGTAGCACGCCCGAAGCGTCGCTTGTCTCCGATATCCAGGCCATCGCCCACAACAAACCAATCGAACTCGTATATGATGCAGTTGGTGCGATCACTCAAGCTCAGATCGACCTACTCGCACCTGGTGGAGCCTTCGTCCTTGCAGACCCTGGGATCTTAGGGCCTAAACTCGACTTCAATGACGGCAGGAGACTCCTGGTCTGTGGCGGGGTAGTACACGGGTTCAAGGAATTCGGTGCAAGCTTGTTCGAGAAACTAGAGAGTTTGCTCGAGCGCGGTGTAATCAAGGTATGTGGTGTGTATTGAGCCGGAATGATTGTATTCAACTGATGTCGCCGCCCACGTAGCCGCTCCGAGTTGAAAAGCTCCCCGGTGGTCTCAGCGGCATACTCGATGGGCTTGCCAGGTTGCAGAGAAATGAGGTCAGTGGGGTCAAGCTCGTCGTGGATCCCAGCGAGACATAAAAGGAATACCAAACACCAAGAATATGTACAAGCGTTAACAACAAAATGCGATGCTTTCATTTGACTGGCAGGTTTCGTGGCCACTTATTACTCGACGAGTTTCGCTTGCGCCTCCTCCTCAACTCGGCGATCAAACAGCCTTGACATCGAAGCGAGGCTTGGTGGTTCCTTTCTTATTTGTGAGGCGACTCAATGGTTGGAATCAGTAAGTATATCGCACACTAACAGGCTTATTGACAGTTCGCTGTAATTCACCGGCGTTCGCTTGGGTCTCTGCTTTCGCTCTGGTATAAAAGGCGAACACGGTCAGGCTGGTCCTCACTGATCTCGGACTCTCGCCATGTCTCAACAAAGCGCCCTCGCACTGAAATGACACCTCTTTGGGTACTGTGATTCAGGTTTGGGACGGCAGGTTCTATGCTATCAGTGATAGGTGAGGTCTTATTCTATGCTCAACCCCCAGCTAGAAATACTTCTTCATTCGTGAGATTCCCCGCAAGGAGATCTGAACCAACGAGAACTGTGCATGGCAGAGCGCACATGTCATTTCCTACCGAGTGATGGGAAAGTGCAGCTGGACTCGACTCAATTGATTCTTGCGTCTTCATCGACATACTCACGATAGCTGGTATCCGCTCCTTGCGGCGAATCAATTGGAATGTTCACGACCAAGGGTTTCGCGGGTTCTGAAGTTTATAACGCGCTGTCTAAGCAAGGAAATCAGTAAGCAAACAGAGATGCTTACTCAGTGTGATATTTCTATAGACGTCTTTCGTCTCCCCAGCTTTAAAGCAAAGCTCGAGGAAGTTCGTGTCCTACATCAATTTCTTCATCCCCGGGAATGTCTCAACAGAAAGCCCTCGCGTTTCCCACTAGTGATTCATCTTACACGCTCATAACCAAACCGATACCCACCCCAGGTCCTACCGAAGTCCTTGTCAAGCTTGAGGGTTCCGCGCTGCAGCCCCTGGAATGGAGGATACCGGTAATTCCGCCCTTGTTCAACTCCCTCAAATTTCCAGCCTTGGCAGGCGTCGACGGAGCTGGGGTCGTTGAAAGTATTGGGAGCGAAGTTAAGCGCCTAAAAAAGGGTGATCGTGTGTGAGTCTTTCAATTAGTTTTCCATTCGATTGGAGGCTCATCCAGGCCACCTTGATCCGTACAGACTTTTTCAAGGATGGATGGAGTACGACTATGCCACCTTCCAGCAATATGCGCTAGCACCCGAGATCTTCATTGCGAAGGTAGATGCGAGTCTATTTGAACTCGACCTCAAGCTAACGGAGTCCGTTCTATTTTCGACAGGTACCCCCATCTCTCTCGACACAAGAAGCATCATCCATTCCATCAGCTGTTGTGACTGCTGCAGTTGGGTTTTCGCATCCTGACTCAGCTATCCCTTCCATCACAGATGCGGGTCAGCATTTGAAGTCCTTCTTCGATGGGCGAGGTGGCGCCGGAGTAAAACCCTTCTGGGAGGACGGCGCGGAGGGGGTGAAAGCTGGAGAACCAATCGCGATTCTGGGTGGATCCTCCTCTGTCGGGCAGTTGGGTGAGCTTACACAGTGACCTCACAGCCTCACGGAATTGTCCCTAACCAAACCCTTTGTAGCGATTCAAATCGCCAAACATTTAGGCTACTCTCCCATCATAACTACCTCTTCTCTCAAGCACGCGGATCATCTCAAATCACTTGGTGCAACCCATGTCATTGACCGTAGCACGCCAGATGCTTCGCTTGTCTCCGAGATCCGAGCCGTCGTCCATGACAAACCAATTGAACTCATATATGATGCAGTTGGTGCGATCACTCAAGCTCAGATTGACCTACTCGCGCCTGGAGGAGCCTTCGTCGAAGCAGACCCCTTGGCCTTAGGGCCTAAATTCGCGTTCAATGACGGCAGGAGACTCCTACTCGCTGGCGGGTCAGTACACGGATTCAAGGAATTTGGTGCTAGTCTGTTCGAGAAACTAGAGAGTTTGCTCGAGCGTGGCGTAATCAAGGTTTGTGTTAATCGAGTCCGAGTGATGGCTTTGAGGAACTGATGCTACTGTCCTCCTAGTCGCTCCGAATCGAAAAGCTCCCCGGTGGACTCAACGGTATACTTGATGGGCTTGCTAGGTTGCAGAAAATGAGGTCAGCGGGATCAAGCTTGTCGTAGATCCCAGCGAGACTTGATGGAGGAAAATCAAACGCCGAGAAGATGTACAAAATTGTTAACGACATGATACTATACTTTTACTCGACTAGCACGTTCGGTGGCTTCTCAAATACACAATGGCTTTCACCGCGCCCCTTCCTTAATCTGGGGATGACACTCAGGAGAACAGCCTTGGCATCGAAGCTCATTTGTAAGGCGACTCAATGTTTAGGATAAGTAATCCAATCGTACAGGCTTATTCACTGTCCGCTTGGGTCCTGCTTTAGCTTTGGTATAAAAGGCGAACACTGTCAAGCCAGTCCCTCACTGATATCTCGCCATGTCCCAACAAAAGGCCCTCGCATTTCTCACCCCTAAATCAGGTTACACACTTATTACCAAGCCAATTCCCGTACCAGGACCCACTGAAGTCCTTATTAAGATCGAGGCTACCGCCCTTCAGCCACTAGAATGGCAACTACCACTTCTCCCGGCCTTGTTTCACTCGCTCAACTTTCCGGCACCCGCAGGTGCTGACGGCGCTGGCGTTGTTGAGAGCGTCGGGAGTAATGTGAAACGGGTACAAAAAGGCGATCGTGTGTGGGTAGTCAACCGAGTCTGGTCAATCGTTTCTTCCTCGACTGACCGGTATAGTATCTAGGCTCTTTCAAGGATGGTTGGATTATGACTATGCCACCTTCCAAGAATACGCGTTAGCACCGGAAATCTTCGTTGCCAAGGTCAGCCTTCCAATCCAGTTGTGCTTCAAGGTCGTGTGACTCAAGAAGTCTAGCTCCCGTCAACTATCTCAACGCTCGGAGGTTCCTCTCTTCCGACGGCCGTCATCTCTGCCGCAGTTGGTTTCAGTCATCCGGACCCGGCGACCCCTTCTCCTACAGACATTGCTAGACGCGGCAGGTATTTGTTCGAGAATCGGGCTGGTGCGGGAATCAAACCCTTCTGGGAAGATGGCGCAGAAGGGTCGAAAGTTGGAGAACCGATCCTCGTTCTCGGGGGTTCCTCCTCTGTCGGACAATTAGGTGAGTTTACTTACAATCGTCGAATCGCTATAATCTCTGTCCTCAAGTCCCACGTATGCTCATCCAACTCCAGTCATTCAGATCGCCAAATATCTCGGTTTCTCCCCCGTCATAGCGACTTCCTCCCTCAAGCACACCGACTACCTCAAATCTCTTGGTGCGACACACGTCCTGGACCGTGCTTTACCCGAAAAATCCCTCGCCCCCGCGATTCAGGCTGTCACCCATAAGCCAATCGAAATAGCGTACGATGCCGTTGGCGCGATATCCCAAGCCCATATCGAGCTGCTTGGGCCCGGGGGAGGCTTTATCCTGGCTGACCCCGAGGTATTCGACCGTGGATTGAATTTTGACGAGGGTAAAAAACCACTGATCGTGGGCGGTGTCGCACATGGGTTCAAGGAATTTGGTGCGAGCTTATTCGAGAACCTTGAGAGGTTCCTTGAACGAGGTATTATCAAGGTACGTATTATTTCACTCTTGTAGTTTCTTGATTGTGTGCCTCGGGGCTCATCTAGTTGTTCCCCTCAGCCATTTCGGCTCGAAAAGCTTCCTGGTGGGCTGAATGGCATTGTTGACGGACTCTCGAGGCTACAGAGGAACGAAGTTAGCGGGGTTAAACTTGTTGTAGACCCTCGGGAGACCGCATGAAAGAGTGGAACGTGTAAGCCGTCATACGTTTACGTTCGAGTGTTGGCGGCGATATGTATACCTTGTGAGTACCGAAATGTACCCTTCAAACACCAAAACCCTCTCCGCCGAGTTGATGGCACTCGCAATCCTCACATGCTGAAGAGAACACCTTCCATATCGCACCCGCTGGGTGCATGTGGAAATAAAACATCGTTGTTCAATACTTACGCTTGGACATGGGGCTTTATGATGCTTAATTGAATTCGGTGCCTGGTATTAGGGAACTGTGATCACGTTGATGTGTTAGAGAAGTTACAATGTGGAAGGACGAACGTTAGGTGCACGTTGCTCGCTACTCGAGAACAACACCTGTGCTATATAATCAACTCCCCTCGATGATCGCACTCCTGCTTCCCTCCCTAAATCATCAAGCCCACCACCATGCACCTAACCACAGCCTCAATCACACTCATCATCGCGACAGCACTTCAACTCATCCCCTCCGTCTCCGCCGAAGTAGGCATCCATTGTGGTACCACCAAAGACGCCACCTTCTCCGACTGCAAGTCCCTCATTGAAGACGAATCCGCCTGGAACGCCGCCTTCAACACCGCCAACACCTGTTCGTACCTCAATCCATGGATCGTCCCATACCCACAGACAGCCTACAACGTCGCATGTAAAGGAAACTGTTGTGTATACGTTGCCGGATACGAGTCCTACGACATCTCGAGAGTGGATACGAGGCGGCAGGCGCAAGGGTTGTTGGGATGCGCAGATACAGGGAAGGACAAGATCAACGCAATGTGAGTGGTTGATCATGATTCGTGATGCGCGAGATGTTGAATTGATGTGCTCGCGGGTGTATCTAGGCAGAAATTCGACGATGGACATGGCGTTTGCATCTCGAATGGTAGTGGTTGTGGGGATTGCTTCGACGACCGCGGTACGTGACCTTGGGGCCTTTTCGCGGACGGCGGCACTCACTTCGCGAACGTATAGATTTCCTCAATTGAGGTGGGATGCAGGATTGACAGAACGTTGGAGTGAAATATTGCAAGTGGAACGGAAGCCAACGTGAGGAGACTGTCCAGAGGGAACCTGTATTGTAATGCCAGTAGTCCCATGAATTTAGTCATGATTCAAGGTCTCAGGCTCTGTCGCCATGCCTCGATATCAATCCCTGGCGGAGGGGCTGACACCCTCCGCGACCGGGAAATTTCAGGCTCTTTAACTGCGATTGCATGCTGCTGAGGCCTGGCCGGAGGAACGGAAGTAGCCTTGCGTTGTGGCTGAGACTGCGGCTGGTGATACGTGTCCCCTGGTTCCATTGGTATCATCAAATGCGGAGGATGAAGAGCTGGCTGCTGAAGATAGGCCGGAGGAATGTAGGTACCCTGCTGCTGAGAAATGACCGGAGGAATGATAGAAACACGGGGTTCCGGCGAGGGCAAATGCAGGTCATACACCCAAGCGCCTGGTGATACTATCGGCCGTTGTAAGGGGACAGGGAGCGGAATCGCCGTATCAAGATCTAAAGACTGTGGTCGTTTCTTTTTCTTGCTATGTCTGTCTTCTGGCAGCATAACCACAACTGATGGCGGTCTAGGAGTAGAAGAGCCAAGTGGAGGTGGTGTAAAGATAATTTGCTGTGGTCTCTGAGGGTCGTCGCGTCGAGACTTCTTGTCGGCTCCTGGAGGAGTGATCTTGATATGTAGGGACGCATCAGGAGCACCGCTCTCTGAAAAGTGATTGAGGTTTCCTCCGGGAAGGTTTCCATCACTTTGGGATCGAAGATGATATGGCGTAGGTACAGGAGGAGAGAGCATGCTAGGAGCGGCGTTCGAAGATCGTTTCTGTAAGAAAAAGGGGGTTGAAATTGGTGGTTAATGATGTCGAGACCGGCGAGCACGCACCTGTTTTCCTTGAAAACCCGACGATGGCGGCATTCGTTGGATCCTGGCGCCCTCTGTCCTGCTCACCACCACATAAGTTTGATCATCCGCCGGAAAAGAGCCAGGAGGAAGTCCCTTCTGCAAGGATCGTATAACCGCAGATGTGTCCACCAAGGGAAACTTCACGTTCTTCCGTACATGTGTTAGTAAACGAGCATCCCACTCCGGTGTAGGGTACGAGCGAATCAAGCGCTGCGTCTTTCGGCTATTGAATCCGCCAATTACGGAGCAAACGTTTTTCGCAGTTGGGCGATCCTGAGCCTTGTGGTTCCAACACGCAACCATAATATCCCACATCTTGTCTCTCAGCTCACTGGCGCCACTGGGCCGAGAGGGATGTTTCTTGTTGAGAACTACGGCGACTAGGACCGCTCCCTCGGACAGTTCCCGAAAGGGCATATTTCCGCCAGTAAAGATCTACAGAAGGAAAACGTTAGCAACCATAATTGCTGAGAAACATTGTCGACTACCTCGTAGCAAACGCAAGCGTATGCATACATGTCGCTGCTCATCAAAACAGAGGATGGCGGATCCGACTGCAAGAGTTCCGGTGCAAGCCACCGAGTGGTCCCGCTCGCTTGTCGTGTTGTCGAGGACAGACGGAGAGAGTGGGTGTCGGCAACGCGAGACAAGCCAAAATCTGTTATGCAGGCTCGTTCCTCTGGAGTCATCAGGACGTTCACCTGTCAGGATCATCATTTTATAGGCCCCGCGTACGTGTGGATCGCGTATAGCACTCACACCTTTCAAGTCACCGTGGACGATTTTCATGCTATGTAAATGTGCGAGCCCAGAAGCGACATCGTAAGCCTGGAGAATAGAACATAATCAGGAAATCGTATGCAAAACCGAGAGGGGGACACACCAAGGCTTGGTGGTCTACAGCTTCTCGTGGGGTATCCTTGAGGTATCGCACCAAATTTCCTCGATCCATCCAAGGCGAGACCAAGCACAACTGCTCCCGAGCCTTATCGAGATAATACAAACCCATAAAAGGTAACAGGTTGGGATGGTGAAGCTGTTGCCAAACTATCGCTTCTCGCATGTATTCCTATCAATCGCGGTTGCGTCAGTTTGGACGTCAACAATCGCTTGGAAAGTAGTCCTTGAAAGCAACTCACCTGAAGCAATTTTTGTACGTCTGACACCAGATACACCTTCACCATCTTCAAGCAAACGACCTGGTCGTCAATTTTGCCCTTCCACACGTCTCCAAAACCACCACCGCCAACAGGATAATCCCCGACCCTCTTCACGTTCTTGATGTTGAGGCAGTTTGGACATAAACCGGAGCGCTTTGAGAGGTGTAGCATCATTCTCAATATAGAGGATCGTAGCTTAAAATCGACATTGTCGGATTCTGCAAGCTGACGATCCGCGTCGTCAGAGGTTTGTTGATAGACGTCAGAGAGTCTACTCACCACCTGTAGCGCGTCCAAACACTGCTGTGCTTCATCTCCTCGAGCCTCTAGTACCCTTTTGTACTGTTCTCTATCGTTGATCACGGCTTGAACGATGACTCGCACGTCGTCGAGACCTTCGGGGGTTCTCGACTTCAGCGAGCTATAGATTCTGCTGAAGTTCATGAAAGATAATCAAGAGAAGAGTTGAGCGCTGTTTGGGCCGTCGAACTTTCAAGTCGATATATATACGCCCTGACGATTGAATTAGTGCACCGACATTCCTGCGTGGTTAAGAGGACCGCCCACTTAGAATTAGACTCCGTAAGAGCGCATAAAATGGTCTATACATATTGATGGAAGGGGAATGAAGAGCAACGACAACGTACAGGTTGTCAGCCAGTCCACTGCCATGACAAGCTGTAGTTTGAGGTCGGGGAAAAAGTGATTCCTGATTGAATTGACCGGATTTGCTGAGGTGAATGCGGGAGGATGGCAATGCGCTCATTATGGAAGGTTGGTTGAAGGTTGGTGAGAATCAGCGGCGAATCTGATGGCAAAAATAGTGAAGCGCCCACAAGAGCCCCATGGTCCAACAGCAAGCGCCCTGCACAGCAACTAGGTAATGGGTCCGACTCAGAGTTAGACGCTGAGGCTGAGCAAGCATTTCTCAGCATTTTTCTGACAGAGGATGACTTTGACCTCTTTCTCCAGTCCTCAAAGTCTTATAATAAAGGGATACCCAACATGGTCGGAATATCCAAAGCCTCCTTCAATCGCACAGAACTCCCGCAAGAAGTCCGAAATTAAAGGTGTTACTCTATGCACTCTCAAGCACCTGAAATTTTAGTCGTCGGACTCGGGAACTTGCCACTACCTGCGACTCGCCACAAGTACTTTACTCAGGTAGTCATTCTTCGAAGTGGGATCAATACTCATAATCTTCAACATAGTATAGGGCATCTCATCGTTGACGTGCTAGCCGCTCGTCTTGAAATAAGACTGGCCTCGGGACGGAAAGGCATCGCTGGAAGCGATCTCGTCTCCATCAGAGGGATCGCTGTTCAAACCAGGTACGTCTTTATCAGCCTACTCATTACAGACTTGAGCCTCATAAGGACCCACGATAGAACAAGCAATGAGAATATCAGGCCTATCTGGCAGTTATTCGGCGGTTATCTGATCCGCCAGGAGCCGTACTCGGACTCCTGGTCTCCCGATTGCCCTCTCGTCCCCGGCCCCGCCTTGACGTAGACCTCTTCTCGGACTTTTCCGAGCTGCCCTTCGGCGGTCTGCTCGGAGAGCGTTTGCGAATATGGCCTATTACACGGCTTGGTCCACGAGCTAAACGCCGGTTCCGGGATGCACCCCGGCGCCTATCTAAGTTCGCCATAATGGAAGGCGACGGAGCGGCAGCCTGGGGGCTCGGAGAAATGGTGCTGGGATGTCCATCGTGCTGATCTGATTGATTTCCGGACGGAGTGCCGGTGGAATGAGTGGGACGTTGGCGAAGACCGTTGTACTCCATAGATTGGGTTTCGTTTGTGTTGTGAACCCCATCACGACTGGACAAAGTTTTGTGTACTTCTGGCTCGCCAATACCGTTGGCATGCCCTTGTGACGGCTGCAAGCTAGAATTTGCCTGTGTTACTGCTCCGAGTCCAATGTGTTCTTCGTTGTGCTCGGAACCCCTTCCAGCACTGCCAGACTCGATGTCTCCATCACAGGAACGCTCCTGCAATCTAGATATAGAGATAGGGTTGGTTAATAAGGCTGGAACAAGATATAGGGATCTTTGGTCGCACAATAGCGCAGCACCAATCGACAACACGCCTGATGTAACACCACATCCAACGGCAGCATACGATCCGGAAACAGCACCTATTACGGCTGTCACACCACTTCCTGCTCCCAAAGCCTTAGCTAGCCTTCCTGCCTGTCGTCGAGATCTCCAGCGCAGAGGGTTGTTGGGCATTGTGAAAGAGAGAACGAAGCTGTCAAAGTTCCCAAAGTGAGAATGTCCTTATTGCCTCACGCCTCGTTATTAAACCATCGATATGTTGAAAGCTGTTGAGTTTGTCTAGTACAAGCACGGGAACGGCACCGAGAGCGGTACATGATGCATGATCATGGACGTTGAGAGGAAGGGTTGAACGTTGAAGCGTGACCCAACCATAACCTGTCAAATCGAAGGAGGAAGTTGCATGGATACATCCAGTACACACGTTAGATACGTACAAGAGCTTTCGTTCGGGGATAGAATACCGGTATGTCCCAAAAGCCATAGTCAAGTAAGTAGCATAATAATAGATGATAGAAAGGAAGAACGAATGCATATTTTCCCAACCCACGAGCTCCGAAGAGACCGAGATCAAATCCCGCACAACTTCTTGCTGTGCCTCGCGAGAACGTGGCGCGTGCCAAAGCTTTGTCCGCACCTCTCGCAGGTATGAGGCTTCATACCCAAATGAGAGTTAACGTGGTCTTCAAGGACGAAATCAGCAACAAGCAGGAATAACGGTAGGGGAGGGAAGACACGTACTCTTCAGATTGTGAAGGGCAGTAAACGTAGATTCACAGTAGGGGCACTGATGAATATTGGGCTTTTCTCGACGCATGCGGGATGCCCTGGTGATAGCTATGTCCTCGACAGTACGTAATCGCTGCTGCTGACGGTCGGGAGTGTTCGGGGAATATTCGATAGGTGTTGATGGGGTGTATTGCGGATACTGTTCCATGTTGCTGGGGCAAGACACCGCGGTAGTGAGGGCTATATTCGGACCACAGACAGGGAAGCTGGAACTGGCAGTGGAGTCCGATGCGGAAGATACGTTCATGCCAGTGGCCGCGCGTACCATGAGGGGATCGAAACTTGGCCAACCATAGGCATGACTGGATGGTGTGTCGCCCGTGATTGGAGATCCTAGGTCTCTGAAGACTTCTTCCTCTTTGCAATAGATATACTCAGTAGGGCTTCCCTGAGTCAAATCGGACATTCCATCCGTGAGGTACTTTGTCTCCTCGAGAATGTAAAGGCCGTTGTCGTCAAAGGAGTTGCAGTCGGCACCGTACTGACAGCCACTAGGCGCCATTTTGGATATTTGATTCCGAGGGTCAAAAGGCCCTGATGGCCCCATATCGTATGTAGTATCGTGTGAGACCATCTGCAAGTGTGGTCCGGCAGCACGATCCCATGGCACCTGGCTCAAAAAGGCGGATTCCGGTGAGCCAGACGATGCTGTATAGGACGTTGCAGGGGATTGATCCTCTGGCGAGCGACATAAAACACGAGAGGCGTTCAGGCTCAAACCGGAGTCCCCCGTATCAGTTGATAGTCCGAACAACTCAGAGGAAAGAGGAAGAGCGAACGCGTCGAGGGAATTTGTGCTTGGTATGATGAGCACTGGCACTTCTCGTGCCCTCTGCTTTGACGTCGTCGTGACTACGCGCTCGTGATTGTTATCAGCTGGTGGTAGTGGTGGTAACAGACTACTCCTTGAACTATTCGCTGCAGGCGGTGGTGATAGAGCACGAATACTCGGAGTGTCTGCCGCATCCTCGAAAAAAACGTTCAATCTCAAAGCTCATTTAGGACCACAGAGATTGTACTCACCACATCCATGGCATCCAAACACTGCTTTACTTCATCTCCTCGAGCTTCACTGACCCTCTTGTACTGTTCTCTATGATCCATCACGGCTTGGACAAGTCGTATCTTGGGATATCCTCGACCTCGCGGAGTTGATAGAAATTTCGGTGTGTTGATTGTGGGGTCAGAGCATTGAATAATGGAGTGCTTGAGCTTTTGAAGCCCTCCGATTCCTAGATATGCAAGAAATCATGATGGTGATGGGGTGGCAATGGCAGTGGGTACGAGGGTGTTGCATAGCCGTTCATCAGTCAGACGTGATTGATTTCGGGAGGGAGCATAGAGGCGAAAGTATGAGGATGAAGAGCTTCATAAACGACTCGAAACCAAGTTCAGTATCTGGCACGATAAAGGAACACGATGAGGTGACGGTCGTTCCTGATCGCGAGTTCCCAAGTCGCGTGGGACATCGACGCTGCAATAGCCTGTACACTGCCTTCGGCAACACCCGAAAACCTCCCCTCTTCCATCAGCTGTAATCAACATGCACACCGAAAATATGGCTACTATATCCTACGCATCGCTCTCAGAAATCGAGTCGATGTTGTCCAATCTGGTCCGTTGATGCTCCAGTCACTAAAGCCGTGACCTATACACATCAATGCTTGATGACTCTTCAATGGTAAAATCATTCTTCCAACGGACTCTCGACGCATTATTTGTGCTCAATCAAAACACTCGAGTTGAGAAATTCGAGGAGCAGTTTTGGAAGTAGAGAGTGGCTAGTACGCCGTGGAAGATGCCCTTTTTGAATCCAGGATTACAGTCGAGGCTTTAGGTACGTCTGTGTTCAAGAACATTCACATTTCACATTGTTATTGACTGAGTTCAGCCATCTCTTTGCACTAGCATATCGTCCGGAAGGGCTCTTTGACACTGGTCAATAAGGCTCTTTTTTAGAATGCATTTGGCAATTAGAGGTCTGGAAAGCCGAAGTGGTCGTGAGGTCTGGGTTTGGCGGGACGAGGGGTGAAGCCCATCGCGGAAGAGATCGAGAAGGATGCGATGAAGCGTATCCCAATGGTAAGAAAGGTATGAAACATTGCCCATTGAACTCGGGTTTCGTTGCTCAAATGGAGAACTGGAATAGACCAATAAATTGTCTGTGCGAGGTCAAGTCAACGAGCCCGTCAAGCAGTCCAGCCAGGTAACTCCGTCACTCGTAAAAGTATTGCTGTACCGACACCCGACGAATCCGTCGGTAAGGCTTCAAAATGTACATCAACGTGACTATCTTCGAACGCAATATGTTCTTCGACTCTTCGGGCATTCCCCTCTACGCTGGTGTAGGAAATGGTGTCTTCCCCGTGATCATACGCGCCTTTGCAAGTTATGATTCTACCCCACACTGTCGGATGTGGTGTCGTATCGGCCCTTAGGAGATCTAGCGGCCGAAGCCGCTTTGTTGTATGTCCCAAAGCTTTTCTAATTCTCATCCTCGATCACTGACTCTTCCTCTATCCAGAATGCACCAACGTCCATCTGATATCGATGTTGAGGAAGGTGTTGCGTAGACATCGCAGGACGGGAAATTGTCAATGCCTCCTGAGAACATCGCCTCACAGAAATCAATACCATTCCCTTCGGAAAAGAAGCCAAAAGCACAATCCTCCTCAACAGTCCCAGTACACAAAACAACAACGGTTGTCATCGCTCCCGAGGACGTTTCAACGCCGCATCACCCAAATATGTTAACACTGAGTGTCAATACGCGACGAATCGCTATTGAAAGACATGAAGCGTACGTTCCAGGAGCAGGGTACGTTTATCCTATCAATTCGCACTGAGCCATGCTGATCACCGTCGGCCCTTTAGTGTCGCATCGTCAACGAAAAACACGATTCCGAAGGAAAGCTGGTGATGTCGAACATACGCAGGTATTTGTTGGGGTCAGAGACGAGGTGGTAGCGTCTAGAAAGTCGTGGGTTCTTTGCGTCCGGTCCCCAGCATCCCGCCAGTACTAACTGCTTATATGAGCAGGAAATGAAGTACCGTTAGCCAGCGGGTAGCCATGGTGTATTCTCTACGCTCATCGTCGCATTTGCTGCATGTAAACCTTCTCGTCTCACTACAATAGTGTCTTCAGGTCAATGTACCGCCGCGTCTTCGAGCTCATCCGACTATCCAAATCTTTTCCGCCCATCGCCGCCTCCGGAATAAACCACTTACAGTAGCTTCAGCAGCGATCCAAAAGCACCCACGGGTGTCGGTAACGCAGTAAGCAATTCACCTTGACGCCCGAGTGTGGAGGATGGTTTGGTTCCCAACGATCTTGAGGAAGAGTTTCCGAAGGATATATACATACATTGCAACGCCGGATTGATCGAAAGTTGTCTTCGAAGCTGCGTTCGGGATCTTCTTTGTGTGCGCATCGGCGGTCTTTTTCTTGGGGATTCTGTTGTGGGCAAATACCGCTGCAGGGCTCTGATTGTTTTCGGAGTTTACGATTCGGACTCGGGCCATGCAAGGGACCTTAGATCCCCATGCCGAACGGGGCTCTGGTCGTGTCCTCGCACGCCCTCTTCAAAGTTGTTGTCGCTAGTTGTTAAACTGAAGTTCGAAGTCCATATTGAGCTGATATCGGCTCCGATCCGATTAACAAATCACGGTCATTGTCAGGTCAACAGCTTATTTTTGATGGGTACACATGCAGATTCCTGAGGTACTGACTAGCCGTAACTCAGAACTGACCATATCGTTCCGTTGTCCTCCATACCTTTGCTCAATACCTTCAACTCTCCAATGCTCGATCGGCGGTTCATGAGGAACCTGGCAGCAGGTCTGGGAGTGCTAAGTGGCGTTGTCGCCGCGATAGGTTATGTTTCCAAATGCCAAGGTCTTGTTATTGGATGTGGTACTGTATCAGCCTCCTTGACGGTGTGTGCTTCGTTTTTGACACTGTGCGTCTCAGACCTTTCCCTCCCATCGATGCTGCGGTTCATTGGCTGACTCTGCTCATCTTTTCCGCTATAGAGAGTGTGATCGTCACCCAACTGAAGTAGACATCGAGCGTGGAGCTGGACAGATCGAAGAGGAATGCAGTGTGCCGGTTTGGGACCCTATCACGCAGTCGTCAGGATGGCGTGCCACTAGCAATGGAGACAGCAGGCCAGGACGGACCACTCATGAACCAACAGTACTTTTGCCCAACCACGGTGTGGTCAATTTACCCGGCGGCGAGATTGAGCAAGTGGCGTTCGACGATGGAACAACACCCGTTCCTGAGTAAGATTTCATCGACCAAACTCCGTTCCTCAGCAGTGTACTGACCGACTTCTCTTGTGCAGCATTGGGACCATCAGTCCTGAACCGGCCGAGGAGATCCCTATGGTCCAAGTTTTTGGAGGGACCAAAACGCAGCTTTTCTACCCTTTACAACCGGGGAAAGGGGACCAGTTAGCGTCCAAAAAGTCGACATTCGATGGCTCTCGCGAGAGTCGTTGTCGCCAAAGATATCATCCATACCGATCTATCCTTACTTCGATTGAAAGGGACGCCAATACCCGTTATCACGATCGTGGCTGGGGCGACCCCGTAGAACCCATCCCCGAGCCTGAGCCAGAAGTTCCCATGGTACATCTTCTAAATAGGTTACTGGCATTTATCCTGGGCCTTGCTGGTGTTGGTCGTTGATCGATGATCCCTCCTTTCTCGCTTGCTCGGATTTTGCCCACCTTAGTTCATCAGCTTTATTTTAGTACCTACCGATGATGTACACACTCGACGAATATCATGGTTCCAAGTGAAATCACCACCGTTTCCTGAAAGCGACCAGCCCTCGCACCAACTGACTGACAGGAATCGTAAGTTGTGATGGCTCGAGAAGAATTGGGGGTTTGAATCGGAGTACTAGTTACATGAATACATTCGGTTTACACGTTATATACAGGAGCTTTCATGCGGGGATAAATAAGGTACAAGTTGAGCAGCATAGATGATAGAAGAAAAGAACGAAACATATTTTCCCAACCTTGCAAGCTCAAAAAGGTGGCTATCAATTCATCCTGCACAACCTCTTACGGTGCCTCGTGAGAATGTGGCGCGTGCCAAAGCTTCGTCCGCACCTCTCGCAGGTATGAGGCTTCATGATACCCAAATGAGAGTTAACGTGGTCTTCAAGGACGAAATCAGTATCAAGCAGGAATAACAGTAGGAGAGGGAAGACACGTACTCTTCAAATTGTGAAGGGCAGTGAACGTAAATTCACAGTAAGGGCACTGATGAATATTGGGCTTTTCTCGACGCATGCGGGATGCCCTGGTGATAGCTATGTCCTCGACAGTGCGCAATCGCTGCTGCTGACGGTCGGGAGTGTTCGGGGAATATTCGATAGGCGCTGATGAGGTGTATTGCGGATACTGTTGCTCCATGTCGCTGGGGCAAGAAACCGTAGTAGCGAGGGCCATGTTTGGATCACGGACAGGGAAGCCATTGGAATTGGCAGTAGAGGTGCCGTGAACCAAATCGACCCCATCACGACTAGACAAAGTTTCGTGTACTTCTGACTCGCTCATATTGTTGGCATGCCTTTGTGACGGCTGCGAGCTATTCCGCGAGATAGAAGTTGCCTGTGTTACTGCTCCGAGTTCAATGTGTTCTTCATTTTGCTCGGGACCCCTTCCGGTGCCAGACTCGACGTCTCCATTACAGGAACGCTCCTGCAATCTAGATATAGAGATAGATTTGGTCAGTAAGGCTGGAACGAAATATAGGGATCTTTGAGACGCACAATAGCGCAGCACCGATCGACAACACGCCCGATGTAACACCACATCCAATGGTAGCATGCGATCCGGAAACAGCACCTATTACGGCTGTCACACCACTTCCTGCTCCCAAAGCCTTAGCTAGCCTTCCTGCTTGTCGTCGAGATCTCCAGCGCAGGGGGTTGTTGGGCATTGAAAAAAGAAAGAACGAAGCTGTCAACGTTCCCCGAGTGAGAATGTTCTTATTGCTTCACGCCTCGTCATTATAATTAGAGTGTCGATGCGCTGAAAGCTGTTGAGTTTGTCTAGTACAAGCACAGGAGTGCCAATAGCAGTGCATGATCATGGACGTTGAGAGGGACCCGGAGAGGAAGGGTTGACGTTGAGGCGTGACCTAACCATAACTGAAGAATTGGGGATTTCCCACCTTGATCGAATCGAAGTAGGAAGTTGCTGGATACATTCGGTTTACACGTTAGAAACATACAAGAGCTTTCATTCGGGAATAGAATACCGGCATGTCCCCAAAAGCCATAGTCAAATAAGTAGCATAGACGATAGAAAGGAAGAACGAATGCATATTTTCCCAACCCACGAGCTCCAAAGAGACCGAGATCAGATCCCACACAACTTCTTGCTGTGCCTCGCGAGAACGTGGCGCGTGCCAAAGCTTCGTCCGCACCTCTCGCAGGTATGAGGCTTCATACCCAAATGAGAGTTAACGTGGTCTTCAAGGACGAAATCAGTATCAAGCAGGAATAACGGTAGGAGAGGGAAGACACGTACTCTTCAAATTGTGAAGGGCAGTGAACGTAGATTCACAGTAAGGGCACTGATGAATATTGGGCTTTTCTCGACGCATGCGAGATGCCCTGGTGATAGCTGGAGCCCCGACAGCACGTAACCGTTGACGGCCGGGAGTGTTCGGGGAGTATTCGATAGGCGATAGTGAGGTATATTGCGGGGACTGCTTGTCCACATCACTAGGATAAGGACGCGCAGGCATATTTGGGTTGTGGACAGGTGAGCCATTAATACTGGCAACGGAGGCCGACGGAGAAGATCCCTCGGTTGAAGTCGTCGCACACACCATGAAGGGCTCGAAACTTTGCCAATCACAGAAGTGACTGGAGGGCGTGTCGACCGTGATTGGAGATCCCAGGTCCACAATAACTCCTTCCCCTTTATGACGACTGTCCTCCATGGCCTTGCCCCAGATCGAGTTGGGCATCACATCCTCCTCGAATATGTCAAGGCCGTGGTCGTCGAAGGAGATACCGTCGGCGTCGTACTGAGAGCTACTAGGCACCGTTTTGGACATCTGACTCCAATGGTCAAAACGCCCCGATAGCCCCATATCGTGTGTAGCATCTCGTGGAACATCCTGCAAGCGTGGCCTAAAAGCACGAGCCCATGTTTCCTGACCCAAAAGGGCGGAGTTCGGTGAGCTGGACGATGCTGTATTGGACGTTGCGGGGGATTGACCCTGTATTGAAGACCATTGAATACGAAAGTCTGCAAGGCTCAAAGCAGAATTCACTGCATCAAATGGCGATCTGAGCGGCTCAGAGGAAAGAGGAAGAGTATACAGGCCGAGGGAATTGGTGCTTGGTATAATGAGCGCCGGGAGTGGGACTTCTCGCGCCCTCTGCTTTGACGTCGTCGTGACTGCGCCCTCGTAGTTGTTATCAGCTAGTGGCAGTGATGGTGGTAACCGACGACTCCTCGGACTAATCGCTGTAGGCGGTGGTGATAGAACACGAATGGTCGGAGTGTCTGCCATATCCTCGAAAAACATTCAATCCCAAAGCTCATTTAGGATCACAGAGAGTGTACTCACTACATCCATTGCATCCAAACACTGCTGTACTTCATCTCCTCGAACTTCATTGACCCTCTTGTACTGTTCTCTATGATTCATCGCGGCTTGTACAAGTCGTATCTTGGAATACCCTCGACCTCACGGAGTTGATGAAAGTCTCGGTGTCTTGATGTGGGGTAAGAGCGTCGAGCAATCGAGTGCTTGAGCTTTTGAGGCCCTCCAATTCCTAAATCAGGAATCATGATGGTGATGGGGTGGCAATGGCAGTGGGTACGAGGGTGTTGGATAGCCGCCCATCGACATCAGCCAGACGTGATTGATTTCGAAAGAGAGCATGAGGATAGAAGTATGAGGGCGAAATGCTTCATGAGCAACTCGAAAACCAAATTCAGTATCTTGCGTTGATCTTGCGCGTTATAGCTGAACGCGATGACGGTCGTTCCTGATCGTGAGTTCCCAAGTCGCGTGAGCCAGGGATATCGACGCTGCAAACCGCCGGTACACTGCCTTCGGCAACACCCGAGAACCTGCTCTAGCTTCCATCACCATGTACACCGGAAATACGGCTACTATATCCTACACGTCTCTCGAAAATCGAATTGACGCCGTTCAATCTGGTTCGCTGCAGCTCAAATTACGAACGCCGTGATCTATACGCAACAATGCTGAATGGCAGAATCTCGGTAGAATCAATCCTTCAAGTGACTCTCGACGCATTATTCGTGCTCAAGATACTCTAGTTGAGAAACTCGGGGAGTAGTCATGGAAACAGAGAGTAGTCAATGCGCCGTAGATTCTGCTCTTTTCGAATCTAGGATTACAGATTACTTATCCCGTTAACTGGTCTCATGATGCCGCGTTCTGTTCCACATGAGGACCATTGTAGAGGCTTAAAGGGTACCGTTCACAGTAGGTCAGTAGAACTACCATGTAACCGAAGCTTGCAACTGACAAAAATCGCGAATTGTGGCTGTTCGAGAGGAATTGGAGGATCTTTTGACATGGGTACATTCGGTTTACACGTTCGTTACAGGTTCTTTCATGCACAAATGGGAAGTTGCACCCGAGGGGCGTACCGGGAAGGAAAAGTCTGGCCAACCCCTGACGTGACTGAACGATACCTCGACTGCGCTATAGCCCGGAGCCCGGGCCCCCAAGTCCACGAATCCTTGTTCATCATCGCTGTGCATTTCATTCGCGACGTATTCTAATCCGCCGAACAGGCGAGATCCCGTATCTTTGTAGTTGTAGGAACCGGCGTGGTGCCAGCCGCTAGCTACTTTTTGGGACATCCAACCCCAAGGATCGGGCTGTACCGATACCCCCAGATGACATGTAGTATCTCGCAGAACACCTTGGTCGTATGATTCGAGGCTGTAACCCACACTGCTTGACTCGGAAGGGCGGATCGCTTTGGGTCGGACCATGCTGTATAGGGTGCCACGGGAAGTTCGTCTCGTGGGAAAGACAATGAATTACGACGAAGTGAAAGTTCTGGAGTGTGCTCTGCAGCTTCGGATGATACTACAAGCGACTCAGAGGAAGGCAAGAGAGTGTTTGTGTGAATGCGTCAAGGGAAGTAGGGCTCGATGGCGTGATGAGCACTAGAGGTGAGACTCCTCGCAAACTCTGTTTTGACGCCGTCGGGGCCCTACACATATGATCGTTGATAGCATACGATGGATTAAGAGTTGACGGGTGACTTGAGACAGACTGGGCCGCTTCAGATGATACTCCGAGCGGCTTAGATGAAGGAGAGGGGAGGAATGCGTCAAGGGAAGTAGGGCTTGATGGTGTGATGAGGGTTGGGGGCGGGATTTCTCGCATACCCTGGTTTGATACCGTCGGCACTCCAGACATAGAAGTAATGGTAGACGATGAATTATAAGCCGGTGGAAGGCTTGCATCTGACTCCACCGCCTCGTATGGTGCTCCGAGCAGCTCAGAGGCAGGAAGGGGAGCGAATGCGTTGAGAGAAGTAGTGCTTGACGGTGTAACGAGCGTTAGAAATGAAACTCCTCGTACGCTCTGGTTTGACAACGTCACTCTGCACATGTCTCTATGATTGGTTGGTGGTGATGGTAATGGTTGAATTGTCGTAATGTCAACTACGGGTGGCTGTGGTAGTGCATGAGCTCTCGTAGTGTTTGCCACATCCCCAACCAGATATGTTGGATCACTGGCTGGGAAAGAGGGGGGCGACAGCCCTTTCTGCAGGAACCTAACGATCGCAACAGCATCCACCGAAGGATAATCAACATGCTTCCACACCCGTGCTGTCGTGAGACTATCCCACTCTGGTGCGGGGTAAGCCTGTACAGGTTCTCGGGTCTTCTTACTACAGAATCCACCAACGCGAGAGCACACATCCGTTGCTTTGGGGCGACATTGAGCATCATGATTCCAACATGTAACCATGACCTCCCACATCTCATCAGTCAACTCGTGGGCCTCGCTTGGTCGAGAGGGATGCTCTTTGTCAACCACAACAGTAACGATGACCGCGCCATCGCTAAGCTCGCAGAAAGGCTTGTTTCCGCCGGTGAAGATCTGGCAGGAAGGCCTATTCAGCAAGGAATACCACCGAAGCATAGAGTACTACCTCGTAGCAAACGCATGCGTATGCATACACATCGCTGCTCATCGTCACTGAAGACGGCGGGTCCGACTTCAGGAGCTCCGGTGAGAGCCATCGAATTGTTCCCCTTGCTTGTCCCATCAACGATGAAGTAAGGCAGAAAGATTGGGTATTGGCAACTCGGGACAGACCGAAGTCTGTTATGCAGGCTCGCTCGTCTGCTGTCATCAAAACGTTGACCTGACATTCTTCGTTAGTTTGTACATGCGGAAAAATCACAGATCACACGTACACCTTTCAGATCACCATGGACGATATTCATGCTGTGAAGGTGGGCGAGGCCTGAAGCAACATCGTACACCTGGGTGGTATGAACGATTCAGGGGAATGCTAGAGAACTCGGAGAGTTCACCGTACCAGGGTTTGGTGGTCTACCAGTTTCCTTTCGGTGCTCTTGAGGTATTGTGCCAGATTCCCTCGATCCATCCATGGCGATACCAGGCACAGCTGCTGCCGAGCCTCATCGAGATAATACATACCAATGAAGGGTAACAGGTTGGGATGCCGAAGCTGCTTCCAAACGATTGCTTCTCGCATGTATTCCTAGATGGATAAAGTGATCATGAACTGATCAGTCAGTATACGCCCAGTCTTCAAAATCAATATGAACGCGATAAGACGCACCTTGAGTAGCTTCTGTACGTCGGATATCAAGTAAAGTTTTACCACCTTCAAACAGACGAGGTAATTCTCAATCTCTCCCATCCACACGTCCCCAAAACCACCACCATCGATAGGGTGTTCCCCGATCCTCTTCACATCATTAATATTGAGGCAACTCGGGCATAGACCCGACCGCTTTGAAAGGTGTAGCATCATCCTCAGTATTGACGTTCGCAATTTGATTTCGACGTCGGGCAATTCAGTGAGCTAATGTTCCTCTTTAGCAGAGCATTCACGGTTAGAGCTCAAATTCAAAGCCTACTCACAACCTGTAATGCATCTAAACACTGTTGTGCTTCGTCTCCTCGAGCTTGAAGAATCTTTTTGGACTGTTCTCTGTCATTGATGACAGCTTGAACGGCAACTCGCATCTCGCCAAGAGCTCCAGGTATCCTCGACCTTCGGGGGCTGTGATTTCTGGTGCGGTTCATTGAGGAAATGAAGTGGAGTGAGCGTTTTCGACTGTCATAGCTCTCGAGACTCTCCCTATCTGGCTAGTATGTCTAAATCTGAAAAGCATCAGGGCGATTGCGGCAGCAGTGGGAGTAGACACGAGGACGCTGCGCAGCTGCCCGTCACGAAATTGGTTTTATCCAAAAGAGAGCATAGGGGTGAGATAGATGATGTGCCCCTTGAACAACTCGAGAATCAAGTTCATGATTTTGAGCGTCAAGCGGCTAAACGCGACGCGGAAGAGCCGCCCGTGCGCAACCTTCGGCAACAGCCGAAATTCCAAATCTGCCAGCGCTTTGACAATGATGACTCTTCCACTATCATGTGTCCTACACGCTGCTCTCCCAACGCGCACGAATCATGGCTCTCGCGATGGCCTTGACCAACCCACTTCCTTTTTCTCATCGAGAGTTCATGCCATCTATGCCATGTGCTGTCAAGACTTCGACTGTCATTCTTTTTTTACCACTGCTCATATCAGAAAAAGTCAACAGCTCTCCAACCCTTCACAGTGACAGGTTGAAACCTTATCCAGTTCACAACAAATCGACGCGTTAACCACGACGGGGCTTGAGGCGATGCGGCCAAGGAACAAAGTCGCCCTTGTGCCTTCTAAATCCATGTTCAACACCCTCTTGCGCTTGAAAACTCGACGGCGGATGAGGAGGCTAGTCGCAGGCTTAGGAGCAGGTAGTGGTGCTTTTGCCGTGATAGGTGCCTTTTCTAGCTCTCATGCTACTGTTGCGATTGGATGTGGTGCTGCATCTGGAGTTCTGTCGATGATTGCTGCGTTATTGTACGCCCCGAAGTCCTCCATCTCTCACTCAGGTCTTGTTGACTGATTCCATCCTTCTACTTGTAGAATGCAGGACCGTCTCTGTGACGCCGATGTAGAGTCTGGACCTGGAAGGCAGGCTGAGATAGATACCCGAAGGGGATCACCGAGCGAAGATGAAAATGTTGAACGAGCACGAGTATCACAAGAGATGAAGCACCAATGCCCTTTCCCTCCCTATTCCGAGACAATGTACAGCTACCCCAAGTCCCCTTACAACGTTCAGACTAACTATTCCATCGGACGGCGAGACACCGGCTGGGATGTACCTTACTCAGTGTTTTCTGGCTATATAGCAACGTCCAGTTGGCTAATATGAATATCGTTCGACTTCGTCCTCTCGTTCAATCTATGCTAACGATCTCGTAGAGTCTCCCTCGATGCAGGAAACCTGAACTCGCACCGCCGACGCCTGGAAAATTTGCTTTAGAGGCTCTCCGTTGAGATTGGCGGAGAAGTTTTTATTCGTATGAATGGGTGAATCGAAGGTTCGAGAGCATTTTGGTATTTTGGGTGCACCCAAAAACCGGCCCGTTGGTGTACCTCGAGTCAGTACTCGATGGGTACGGCGGCGTTCAGATCCACTCTATCAGACAGAGTGTGTCAAACTCTAAGTGACAGAGTCGGTGAGTCTATGGAGAGTCTGGCCGGTCACCTTGATCACGAACGTCACAAACCACTCACCGGCAAATACCGAATTACTGTGCAGTTGTGACTTTGGTGGCTTGTCACAGCGTGCGCGACGCGATTTGCCCTGGCAGTGGCAGCTTTTACTTGCCAGTCTTTCCTTCTCTTCTCTCACCAATATCATACTGGCGCAATTTATCTCGGATGATCCCAAATTTGAGGGATTCCTACTCTGGTACGCCGTTATGTTTCTGTTTTCTGTCCCGTTTTCTAGCAGTAGTAACAATACTCCTTTGCAGACAGGTACAGTAAGTCTTTAGAGCGGGAGCTGGTATGCTGCTACTTTAGATAGCTCAAGGATGGCCGGAGGGCTCGGTCTTGACCAGTAAGTAGCTCTGCCTTCGTTTCCTCACAAATGCAATAATCTTATTCATAGAATCCTCCCTTCTCCGCTCGCACCATTACATCCCAAAATCCGTAGACTAAGTTGCAAGCACTAGTGCGAGACTGATCGTGCCCAACACCCGTGTTTTTGGATCGCTTTCGACGGTGCAGACAGTCGATCGATGATTCACGTACACCGGCAATTGCTTGGAAAATGGGAGGGAGGTCATGGGGGTTACTACTGTAGTATAGCGATATGTACCCTCTAAAAAATGTGACTATTCTGCAGTGTTTAACAATTCTCAAAGCTGAAAGTCACCGACCTTCTGGAACAAGGTGGACTTCGGGTAGACTTGCAGAAAGCTTTCCTTGCAAGTTCGAGCTCCAGGAGTAGTTTTCTCCTCGCGGGGCTGGTATACTTTTTGGGCATATACCTAGTGTTAATGTATTGCTCCTCCCAAGTACCTCCAGCATGAGATTTATGTGATACGGCTGGGTTGAAAACATCTATTGACGCCCACTCAAGCTCTGACTGAGTCTGCGAACGTGAATAACATGAGATCAGGATGGAAGTAAGACGAGCTGCTTGCGAGTCAATCAAGGTTTAATCTGGGTTAAATCATCCCAGATCATCCCTGTTCAGGTTTGCAGATACTCAAGTCGCATATTGACGGAGGAGAGGTCTTAAATGGGGATTAGCGTAGCCAACGGCTCCGCTCGAGTCGCGGTTCTAGCGCTCGAGAGCGGAGCGGAGTGGAACCGCTCCGGAGATCCCGCTCCGGGAAGCCAGTTGAACGGCTCCGCTCGGAGCTGACTCCGAGCGGCCAGAGTTGGCTCAAGCGGCCCAGAAATTCCAGATTATTTTTTTTGTTGAAGATGTTGGCGCTTGGCATTTAAACTGTAAGTACTCGATATTTTAAACCTAAATTAATATGCTAATGTGTAGTTGAGGAGTTTTCGAGGGTTTTGCGACTCTCAGCGCAAATGAGGTGTGGTGGGGCCTCACAAAGCCTGTGGGAAAGCTGTGCAAGGACCTTGCACAGCTTTCCCAGGGGTCAAGAATATCCAAACAAGCCTTTGTAATGCTTTCCCTAAATTTCTCCCATGTGTTTTTTGTTTTAGATCATTATAGTAAAATAAATCGATCTAAGAACCATGTAGAAAAAAAAGCCGCTCGAGCGACGACTTAGTCGCTCTGAGCGGCTCTGGAGCGGAGCTGAATGATGTCAACGGCTCTGGAGCGGCAATTAACCGCTCCACTCCGGAGCTGAGTGGGAGCCGAGCCAAGCAAGCCGTTGGCAACGCTAATGGGGATCCAGATACTGACCTATTTCGATCAATTCGAATGGCCTGTGACCGGTGACCGGTTCATACGAAATTGGGAATTCGTATGAACGCACCGTGACCTGTGACGCGGCGAAAAAAAATTCGAATATCGAGCCCGAGAAGCCAAATTTGGTAAGCTCGGAGGTGTCACAGGGTGGGGCAATTCGAATGGACCCCCTGTGACCTTGTGACCATTCGAAAAATTTTCGAAAATTTTGGGCCGTGTGACCTGTGACATTTGAATTGATTGAAATAGGTCAGTATATAACATATGTAGATTCGGGAATATGTTTCCTCAGTCGTTTTGCCACAAGGGTCCCAGAGAAAGCAGTGGGAGATGTTACCGGATGTTCTGCGTTAAAGTGATGTGTAACCGTTCAGAAAGAGGTGTTTCTCAACTTTTCTGATGGGTGACCCTGTTCCCGCCGTCCACCTACACGCGTCGCGAATAATCAGCCTACTGAAGCCGATGTGTGGGCTGTGTGGTACGTCCTCGTTACGATGCTGCTCCACCGATTCTCTCTTACAGGCAGCGTATTCCGAAATTACTATGATCAGCAATGCCAACTCGCACAGTGGAAAACGGCGACCGTCACTCAGATCAGGACACACAACATTGTTCTACATAGTTGAAGGCGAGTGATTCGACTGTAGTATACATACAGTACTATGTTCAAATCCCACCTCCAAACTCGTAGACAGTCCTCCGAGTGTTGGTCTGGCTGCCCGGACTACCGCCATCCGAGGTCAGGGCAGATAACATCACCTTTTTCGTAAATATTTGCGGGTCCGTAGCAGCGGCGCAACTTCCTGAGCTTAAGTGACTCGTTACGAGAGATCGGGCGTACCGATCGACTGTGGACTCAGTGTACCTCTTCCACCGCCACCATACATCGTGCCGCAACTGTAGGAAATCCATCAACCCGTTTACTCGCTGACATTTGGGGTCATCTTGTTTGACAATCCGTGCCCTTAATCTCTTTGCTCGGCATCTCCCTGTCGCTATCGCTTCGCGGAGCCATGGTACACTGTGCCAGCCTCGAGGGCTTTAATGATTGATAACTCTAATAGTTATGAAAAGCACACCGACAGAGCCGGATGGTTTGACAATGGAATAAGTTACGAAAGGGCTTAAGGGCTTCGAACGCTGCCTGGCCATGTGCGTGTCCAACATGCGTCGGGCGCACGGATCCAACGCTGGTGGTGAGTCGCGTCTAGAGTCTCGCCTCCGACGTGCTGCGTAGCTACTCTTTCTGTCAAACCCCAATGCCCATGGTAAGTTACTCACTCGAAACCTATCCGAGTCCCTTTATTGATAATATCTCCAGTCTAAAACGATGAGTGTCCTGCCAGCTACTTTCTATGACCAATTCCTCTCGAAACAAGCGTTGACGAACGCACCAAGTCCCAGTGAGTCTGGACACAACCCTGTCGCTGCGAAAACTCGCTAATCTCCATTTCATTCTCCAAGTTCGCTCGCTTCTTCCGCTGGAAAAGACACCTGGCCTAATCTCCTTACTCACGGGCAAACCAAACAAAGCAACATTCCCGTTCACCTCGCTTACATTCACCAGACGAGCCCCGACTGAAGATCCCTCTCTACTTGGGCCAGAAGGAGGTCCACGAGACACCGATGTGCAGATTACTGTCGACTCAGAGGACCTCGTGACTGGTCTCCAGTTGTAACTCTCGGACACTCGGCGTTCCGGTTTGCCTCATTATCCTTACTCCCTCGTATTCCCTTTTTCCGCCTTACTCATCCATTAGTTATATCCTATTACTCATACCGAAAAGTACCTATAAAAGCTCGACGCATTAGAGTAGAAACCTCAGTTTACCTGAATTGACTTTATCACAGTTATTTGGGTGACTTGCGTGTGAACTCGCCCG
Source organism: Marasmius sp. AFHP31 (assembly GCA_024721195.1). NCBI lineage: Eukaryota > Fungi > Basidiomycota > Agaricomycetes > Agaricales > Marasmiaceae > Marasmius > Marasmius sp. AFHP31. Next base: position 27,903 of record JANHQD010001107.1, read on the forward strand.
TGCGACGTTCACATATTTTTAACTGCCAAAGCTCTCTCTCTACTCTAACAACTCGACTCTACTCTCTCTCTCTCTTCCCTGTCGACGCTCTGGTCTACCCCCGGCCTGATCAGCTGGGACTCTCCGACTTCGACAAGGACACCAAAAATCTATTCGACTTGCTCTACTCGCTATGGCCGAAACTCTATCTGCTCGCTACAACCTCAGACGTCGAGTCACCCGTGGTGAAGGCGAAAACCAAGCCCAAGAGAACCCTCCCAGGTATGAGGATGCTACCATGCCCGGCGGGATACAGCTGGGTTCTCCCGCCACTGGACCTCGACGAGAACAAGGTGAGTTGTCAGGTTCTCCACTCTCTACTGATGAATCCGACAGCGACACCATCGTTCCCCTGCACGAGCAAGCAGAGACGCTGCCTTCGGGTGTAAGTCGGTCCGGGGAGGCCCTCTCGGCCCCCCGTGTATCCGGTTCTGATGAAACCGAGAATGTCGCTGGACCAACAGTGTACATCAGTAGTAATAGTTCAGAAGGTACTACTACACCTTTCTTTAATAGAGGCCGTCGAGCCAGTTCTGCTGAATTAAACCCTGAGGTCCGTGAAGCCATCCAACGAGCTGAGCGCAGTATGACTGCCCAGCAGTTGGATGATCTGAGAATGCGACAGAACAAAATTAGAATCAGCGAAAGTGACCCTGGCAGCGAGGAAGAAGAATCTGGAATTCCTTACCTTGCCAAGGGAAAATTTGTTGACAACAACGGAGAAATATCCGACACGGAGTTAAACCGTGAAGCCCAGCGTGAGGCTATTGAAAATTGGCGACAGATCCGGGACGCCGGTGCCAACGAAAATGATTACCCTGGCCAGGGGAATAACAATGATCAGCAAAGATCCAGTACGAGTGAACATGTACGTGGAAACAAGGGGATCAAACCTGAAGCTGAGTCCGACGACGAACCTCGAAAGCGCAAGCGTAAGTCTGGCCATCACGGCAGCAAGAAAACAAAAGGATCAAAGTGTAGATCCAGGTCCAGGTCTAAGAAAAGGAATGACAAAAAGCGCACGCAAAAAAGTAAAGACACGTACCCGAAAGGTATGGGGAAGTATCACGAGAAAAAGCTTAAAGAAGCTGCGCGTGGAAAGTCTAAAACTCCTAACGAATACAGACGCCGCCACAAGGAGAATGAAATATTACCGTCGAACCAAATCCCCAGCAACAGCCGTCTAGCTCAGACTATCAAGGGGCTCCAGAAGCCCGAAAAGAAGAAGAAACGGCTCTCTAAAAAGAAGCGAGACCGTAAGAAGAGACGTGAATTGTCGAGTTCTTCCGATTCACCTTACAGCTCAGACTCAACCCCGAGTGATCCTTCCTCTGATGACTCTGGCTCGGACTTGTCTCCGAGCGAATCTTCTGGCTCAGGAACCTCAAACAGTGACAGCTCATCCTCCGACACCGAATCTGACTCTGGTGACTCTGACCGCAGCTCTGGCTCGACTACCAGTGAATCGTCGAGTGAATCCTCGGGAGGCTTGTCCTCGACTTCAAGCTCAAGCTCAGGAGAAAATTACAGAACCAGACACCGACGAGACAGAAGGAGGGCTCACCGGAGCAATGTATCCCACAGAAAGCGATTAATTAAGCCCCTGCAGCCACCCATGTATAACGGCGAAGCTAATGATGAAAAATATAACAACTGGGTGATGAGAATCTTCCAATACTGTCGCGAAGGGAACGTACCAAAGAAAGAGCGAGTATTTCTCGCTTCGAACTACCTTGAGGATAAAGCCCTATCGTTTTTTCTTCAAAAAGTAGCACAGGATCACGTGAAGTGGGATCTACATACCTTCTGTACGGAAATGTTCAATTATTGTTTCCCTTTGAACTATCGCAGCATGCAACGTGAAAAGCTTAAAGCTTGCCGACAAGAAAACCACTCGGTATCCGAGTATGTTTACGAGCTTGAAACTTTGTACAATCTGGTCGGGGTAACAAGCAAGCGTGAAAAGGTCATCAAACTCTGGGACGGATTGAATAAATACTTACACGGGAAGCTCTTAGATAACAAGTTTTCGAAGGAAGTCCATAAGTGGGATGAGATTGTAAAGGAGGCTGAATGGTTTGAAATGTCCCGAGCCGAAGTAAGATCTGAACAAAGGGATAGGAATGATAAGCCCCGAGGCAACGACAGACGAGACAAATCAGGGCATAGACCTCGAGATAACTCACGAAAGGACCGCCGTTTTAAGCCAAACTTCAAAAGCCGTGAAGGTTCAAGCAAGTTCAAATTCCATCCCTCGAAATACAAGCAGAATCGCGGCTATTGAGACAGACCGTCAGGGTACCGAAAGCATAACAATGAAAGAAAATATAAGGAACTTTCAGACGAGAAAAAGGCTCACCTTGACGCTAACAAATTATGCTATATCTGCGAGAGACCCGGACACATGTCTCGTAACTGTCTGGATAAGAATGTCGTCTCATCCAATAAACGAGGACCTCCCGGAGTCACAATGAACAGCGTAGGTTTTGACCTCGACGGCCTGGAGGACACGACTGAACCCGGACTATTAGTAAACTCCATATCCTGGATGGACACTTACCACACTGAGTTCAACTACTACGCTAGTGACGCCGAAGATGACGAAGGAAGCGAATACTTACCAGTGCCGGAAGACACTCCTGAACCCAGTTATAACGGACGGAAGGATAATGATGATCCTGACAGTGACAGCGGCATGCCACCGCTTCAGGACATCTCAGACTCTGAGCTCAGTAAAGAGGAACCTTTCGACAATGATAATAGCGAGTCAGACAATGACTCAAATAAAGAAAACGAACCGATAGAAATCGCATTGTCAGACCCTGAACTTGAATATCTCACGGCATTCTCCGGATACGTTGAGGAATACTTGCCCAGCTACTTGAGAGGCGCGTTTTCAGCCCAAGAATTAGGACAAAATCGAAAACACGTACGAGAGTTCTCAATGGAGGAGTTCTGGGAAACTAAAGCCAACGGTACCAGCAGATACAGCTGGGTTGGGGAAATGCGGGAACTATTTGGGCCCGCTGAGTCGGATCTTCGAAACTTTCTTTATGATGGGCTCACCGATGAAAATTGGAAACCCGAGAGGATTAACGACCTGGTAAGCCAGTACGCTGAATTTATCCTCGAAGAATCCGCACCCTATCCTGGGGACATGGACATTTGGGGAGCAACTGATACTTGGAGGTTCAAGGTCCGAAAGACTCACCCCGAGTCAGATGAGTTATACGAAATATACGATAAGTTCTCAACGTGCGAACCATTAGTAACTCCGGCTCAACTCCTCGAGAAGAATGGCTTTCGCCTGGCGTCTTGGTATGCGAAGCGCCGGGCTGAACAGTGTCGGGATTTTGAGTATAAGAAGGGTCAATCTCGACGGAACCCAGATAAGATGCTCGATCCAATTGGGAAGGTATTGACAATGTACTTAGCCACCGGGATCCCACAATACCCACCTCTGGAACATGAGCAAAATCTTTGTCAATACACTCTTTCTCCATATATTCGGGACCAAATGAAACTCACCAGATATGGGACCACGAGGAAGGCTTCAGTATTGACGCTCCCACTAAAATGTTCAAAGACCCAATGTTTGACGCGATCAACTGGTGGAGAAAACAGATCGAAGACAATAGACAACAGAAGAATGAAACTGGAGACACTCACAAACGACACAACGTGTTCTCTCAGAAATATGGAAAAACCAGAGGACAATACAAGCACTGGAAAGCACGTATCCAACGCCGACGCGCGTGGAAGGCAAGGAAACAAGGAGACGTACTGTTAATGACTCTCGCAAACAGGCTCGAGTCAAGTGTACCTTACCCCGGAGACCCTGATTCTCAGCGATTCATGTATAACGAACGTTTTTCTGTTTGGTCAGAACTTGGGAACCACAAGGAGGTCCAATTCCGAGACCACGAGCGTGACCTACAAGGGTTGATCCCTAGATCATGGCTGTTGCGACCCGGTTTTGAACCCGGGAGATATTGGTCTGATATACTAGCTATCCACTCGCAAGTCCCTCGTTGGGAAAACATGGACTACGAGCGAATGGGAAAAGTACTTGCCGTAGAAGCCAAGAAGACATTAACTAGGCACTTACCTTACGATTCAGACTGCCGCTTGCAAGACTTCAAGTGGTATTCAGTGTATTTGAATGCCAGGAACCGCAAAGAGTATATTGTTGAAGACAATGTCTCAGACTTCCGTGCCCGGGTACCCGCAAAGCAACTCCTGAACCCTAATTTCGACCTACCCAACTGGTTCAGGAGGCAAGGAGAAAAGGCTAAGAGAGATTTAGAACACCGACTACAAGGACCAGTCAAATATGAACACATACCGAGAATGTTTAACGAACCCACGTCCACCTTTGACAAGGAATTGGACGTTCTGGTCAACTGGAGCGACAGTTTCTTCCACTTGGCAGGAGGAAACCTACGATGGGAGGAACGTGACGGGTACGTCCATTTTATTAGCGTTGCGGGAGTGAACATTGAACCTAAAACTTACCCAGGTTTGCAACGCACATCGTCCCTCGTAAAAGCAATTGGGCGAGTAGTCCCTCGACCCATCGTTGCTGTGGTCAAGATTGAAGGAAAACCATGCTGCACTCTCATAGACTCTGGATCCCTAGGTGACTTTGTGTCGACTCAAGTTGCGGATCAGTTACGCTTACCGAAGGTTTTCCTAGACAAACCACTACCTCTACACATGGCGGTCCAGGGCTCACGGTCTAAAATCTTATGTGGCACAAATGTATTATTTGAATATCAGTCAATCAGGACTGGACGTTACTTTGATATTGCAAATCTATCTGGCTACGACGTGATTCTTGGAACCCCGTTCTTGTTTGCGCACCAAGTCCGAATCGGGTTTAACCCGTACACCGTTGAAATTGGGAACGCTGAACCCCTACCAATCAAGGGAAGTAATGTGAGTGAGATCCGTTCGGAATCAGTAAGGATGGAAGATGAATACCTTGAAAATGCCCGGCGAGAGCTGAAGGATTATGCACGAGACATCTGCAAAACATCAGCTGAGACCCCATTACCGCCATTGTGGTCAATCAACCACACGATACCTTTGATTGATGATAGAAAAATCTATCACTGGCGTCCGTCTCGGTGCCCGCAAGCTTTCCGACCACAGTGGGATCAGAAACGGCGAGAATATACGGCCTCAGGCCGTTGGGAAGTGAAACCTGCACGAAACACTAGCCCCATGTTACTGATTCCAAAGTCAGCTAAACAAAAAGACTTACTTCGGATAGTTGTTGACCTGCGTGAACGCAACGCGAACACCCAACGAATCGCGTCCCCACTGCCGAATATAGACGATATTACTAGGAGGGTCGCGAGTCATAAATATAGAAGTATAATAGACGGGAAGGACGCTTACGAGCAGATCTGTGTGATCCCCGAACACGTTGATAGGACCGCTGTGTCAACGCCTGACGGAACTATGGTCAGTCATGTCATACAACAGGGTGATTGTAATGCTGGTGCGACTTACCAGGCCTTGATGAACCACATATTCGCGCCGCTCATTGGAGTATGTATGGACGTATACCTCAATGATATTGTGATCTATTCTGACTCTCTTGAGGAGCACAAACAGCACGTGAAGGCTGTAGTCGACATCTTGAGGAAGGAAAAGCTATACTTGAATGAGAAAAAGCTTAACTTTCTGGCGAGGGAACTCACCCTGCTCGGACGAATCATCGATGACGATGGGATACGGATGGATCCCGCCAAGGTTGAGGCAATCGCCAACTGGAAAGTCCCCACCTCGAAGGAATTGATTTCAGGGTTTTTAGGTGCCGTAGGATTCTTAGCAGACGACTTGCCTCGGATCCGCGCGCCTATGGGGATTCTCCACACGTTGACGGCAAAGAACACGCCGTACCAGTGGACATACACGGAACAGCGAGCGTTTGAGGAAATAAAGGAAAATGTTCAGAAGCACAGAGACCACCACAGGAAACCAATTGACTACTCACCTGGACACAAGCCAATCTTCCTAATCACAGACGCCAGCTCCGCCAGCATCGCTGGTGTGGTATCCCAAGGGGTGAATTGGAATGATGCCAATGTATCGGCATTCTATTCCGCGAAGTTGAACTCGGCGCAGCAAAACTACGCCGTCCATGAACTGGAAATGTTGGCTGGCGTTGAATCGATGATGCGATACCGGGATGTGCTTCAAGGCGTACATTTTACCTGGATTACAGACCATAAGGGGTTAGTACACTTGTTGAACCAGAAGAACCTCACTGGTAGGCAAGCTCGATGGCTAGAAAAGATGTCGGAATTCGACTTCGACATACGATATGTTCCCGGTGTTGAAAATGTCCTATCAGATGCTCTGTCACGAATATACATGAATGATGCACCGGGTACCGTTCGCTCTCGATCCGAATTCACTTTTCACGATGACAGCGTTGAGAATAATCGGCTTGAATCCTTTGGCATTACCATGCCACTGTTTTCGGGCCTTGAGGCAAATGCAGTCCGTACCAGGAGGGCGCAAGATGCCGATACCGGTAGGCCTGAGACTTCGAAGGAATTTGCAGCTAGAATGAGGAATAATGTACGAGTTAAGGGTCCTAGACTCGTCCAGGAGGGCGGGAGTACTGAGAATACCACTTACCACAAGAGACAAACTAGAAGCTCCCGATCTCAACAAAACGCAGTAGCTTCCTCCAGCAAAACCACCCCGGATAACTCGAAAGATTTGACCAAGAAATTGACGATATGGATTCCTGGACGTCAGAAAGGTGAAGGAGGGAAGATCATTGACAACAATGCCCAGCAGCCAAAGCTGTTGGGCGGTGACATAACTCCGGCGCGGGGAACCAACCCCGAGGAATTAAATAAATCGCCACGAGGCGAGACGTGACCACCTGCTTTGCCTTCATCTCTGACTTCTCTCGTCGACGCCGTATCGAGCTCGTCTACTGGAGGTATAAGCCTCAAAGCAATTATCAGAAACAGGTATATGGACGACAAATTCTTTCAGAAAATCATCGAGAAACCAAGGGACTTCAAGAATTTCAAACTCGAAGACGGTTTATTGTACCTGATCAATTCCCCGACATCCCAGACTCTCTGCATACCTCGAATCACGGTCAACCAACGAAGTATTCAAGAAATTTTGATATCCGAAGCTCACTCCATCCTCGCGCACCTAGGAGCCTCAAAAACCGTGGACTACTTGCGAGAAAATGTATGGTGGAAAGACATGGTGGCGGACGTACGCTCTTATTGCGAGTCTTGTCACGTTTGCAAACTGACGAAATCAGAGACTCAGAAGGCATATGGGAACCTAAACCCTCTCATCACGCCAGATAGACCATGGGTAGCAATTGGAATAGACTTCGTAGGACCTTTACCAGAATCTAGGAACCGTGATGGAGTGTTTGACCAGATAACAGTTATTATTGATCTATTTTCTTCGATGGTCCACCTCGTTCCCAGCCGTACAACTTATACCGCCAGAGAAGTCGCAGAACTCATGTTTGAAAATGTCTACAAACTTCACGGATTACCCAGGCGAATTGTCAGCGACCGGGACTCCCTATTCACAAGTATTTTCTGGCAGCGGCTCCATGAGCTTATCGGGACAAAATTGAACATGTCGAGTGCGTATCACCCTCAATCAGATGGAGCCACTGAACGTGCCAATAGGACCATGACCCAGATGCTCCGCAACTGCATTTCGCCGAACCAGTGAGACTGGGTTTCGCACCTCCCAACGATTGAATTTGCAATGAACAACGCCAGGTCGGAGTCAACTGGGTATGCACCCTTTTTCCTTAACACCGGACAGCTCCCTAGATCTATGATTTGGAATTCCGACGTCTCTAACGAGTACCCTTCCGTGCGTGTGTTTGCTCGCCAGCGCCGTTTAGCCCTCATGGCCGCTCACGATAGCATTCTGGAAGCACGAGTCAAACAAGTCCGCACGGCTAACCGTAAACGTCGTCAGGAACCGTTCTCTGAAGGAGACCTTGTGTATGTCTCCACCAAGAACATATCATTTCCAAAAGGACTGGCCCGAAAACTGGTACCTAGATACATCGGGCCGTTCAAGATACTTAGGGATTTCAAAAACCACTCGTTCAAGGTGGATCTGCCGTCGGAGTACCTTCAGAGGGGAATACACCCTACCTTCCATTCATCCTTGCTTCGCGTTCACGTCCCCAATGACGATAGACGCTTCCCTGGCCGGCAACCTTCTCAACTTGGAGAAACCCCCGAGGCAGAGCCACAATGGAAGATACAGAAGATCTTATCGCATTCAGGAACCCAGAAAAACGCTCTATTCGAAGTGGAGTGGTCCACCGGTGATAAAACCTGGTTGTCTTTTTCGGAATTGGCTGACCTACCTTGTTTGCAAGAATATTTCAACTTGCTTAACATCCGGGGGATTGAAGAGCTCCACCCCGGCTCCGCTCGAGCAAATTACCCAGGAGAAGACGATGAGGAAGAACTGGAAGTCGGATTGATCGGCTTCCAACTCACCACTATAAATCCACCTCCACCAAGTCCCTCGTCTCCTCATCCTCCTTCTCCATCCCTATCTAGTCGGTCGAGCTTGACTCCCGACTCTCATCAGCCCTCTCTCTCGTCGTCCTGCCCGCATCGCTCCCCCCACTCGCCACTCGTCATGTCCGCCATAGACAGGGTCTCCAATGCCGAACGACTTGCGGCTTTGGGCATTACCTTCAGGGATACCCACTACCACAACGACGGGTGTTGTGGACGCCACAACAAAGAGTTCTGGCTCATCAAGGATCCAAACACCGACAAATCCTCCCTCGTACCCGTCGATACCGTTCGTTGGGCCATGTTAGTAGGAAGCGAACTTCGTGAGAGGTCTGGCTCTCGTCCTCCCGATTACTGGCCAGGCCCCATCTACAATTTCATCGCCTCAGCCTGGAATAGTCACTTTGCGTCTCATTCATTCCCCATCATCGACGAAGATCAAACAGACGACTCCGAGCTCGTACTCGAACCCGACTCTGTCCTCGGCGCACAACCGTTTCCCGAGACCTTTCGATGCAACCCCCGAGACGTTATTACTAGGGAGACTCAGGGATCTTACCTTCTCCCTGGCTACACGCCTGTCCTTCAGTTGTACCTAGAGCAGTTGGAGAAGGTCGCCATGAAGGATGCTCTGCGTGTTAACAAGATGCAGGACAGGAACTACGCGGCTCGCCAGGCTCGCAAGGCTGCGGCTGCAGATGAGGATGGACTTAACGACTTGTTTGGATATCGAGACGAGGTCGAAGAAGCGCACGAGACGTTGCGAAGGAACCGTGGATCTAGCTCTGGTGTTGGTCCCTCAGGCCGTTTCACTCCTTATTGACTCCTTCAAAACACTCTCCCCGAATCTCTTTACATTCATTTGTTGTTTCTCCTTTATGATTCACACCCACATCCCCGAGACCCTTTCTACTTCTAGAGTTCTCTGATTCTGTTCTACGACACGTCTATTTCGCTTCTGCTTTTACTTTACAAGTTATAGTCCACTTCTTGGACTAGGAGGGCGTATGTAACGCTCGGACACTCGGCGTTCCGGTTTGCCTCATTATCCTTACTCCCTCGTATTCCCTTTTTCCGCCTTACTCATCCATTAGTTATATCCTATTACTCATACCGAAAAGTACCTGTAAAAGCTCGACGCATTAGAGTAGAAACCTCAGTTTACCTGAATTGACTTTATCACAGTTATTTGGGTGACTTGCGTGTGAACTCGCCCGCGCGACGTTCACACCAGTACACCGATACCGCCGGAATTCCGAACTTACTCGATTGGCTCGGAGGCCTACAGGAGAAAATGCACGGAAGGAGGCCAAAGGGGGAAGGATGGAGGATAAGCGTCGGTGCTGGATCACAGGATTTAATCTACAAAGTACGCATCGTGTTTTCCCTGTGATGTTCGTTCCAGCTAACGCATCTGTAAGGCAATCAATGACATGGTCAACCCTGGAGACTCGGTACTATTGGAAAGCCCGATGTACGCCGGAGTCATTCCTATGTTCATCAATCTCGGCTGCGAAGCCCATGAAGTCGAAACGGACGCGGAGGGTATCTCAGCAGCTTCGCTTCGGCGAATTTTGGAGTCCTGGCCGGAAGGCAAACCGAAGCCCAAGGTCTTGTACACCGTCCCTGTAAGTCACGTTCTATCTATCTGAAAGGTTGACTGTACTGATTGAGAGAACAGTATGGCTGCAACCCGACTGGAATGACCGCGACTCTAGGTCGCAGAAAAGAGGTCCTGAAGCTCGCTCGAGAACACAACTTCATTATTCTCGAAGGTGGGCGGCTCATTTCCTCGATACATGGTCAATCTAGGACTCACGTCGAGATTTCAGACGATCCATACTACTATATCTACTACAGGGCCACCGAACGTGTTCCTTCCTACTTCTCACTTGAACTGGAAGAACCAGAGGTCGGACGCGTCTTACGCTTTGACAGTCTAAGCAAAATCCTGTCAGCCGGCCTTAGGATCGGCTTTGCTTCAGGACCGGAGAGGCTATTGAGTGCAATCGACGCCTATGTACGTGCATTTCACTTCTCCCCATTCTCAAAGCGACTCAAACTCGTGCACCTTGACAGACCGGCAATTCGAATCTACAAACTTCTTCCCTCACTCAAATGGTTACCCTGGGACTGCTCCAGAAATGGGGTCACGATGGATTCCTTACACATACATGAGGAGTTTCAGCATTTTACGGTCACAAACGAGATGTATTCGAGCAAGCAATGGACAAACATCTCAAGGGGCTTTGTGAATGGGTCAGACCTGAGGCCGGAATGTTTTTCTGGTAAACCCCATCTTTGCTCGAGTCTCGATTCTCGAACGACGGTTCTGCGTACTGATTAATCACCTTAGGCTCAAGCTTAACGTTCCAGGAGAAGACTCCGACGCCATTATCCGTACAAAGGCCCTTCAGAATGGAGTCCTTGCACTTCCTGGGACTGTTTTCTTGTCCAGGGGTGGCAAAACCGCCTACGTCAGAGCAGCTTTTAGTTTGTTGGCCCCTGCGGACGTTGAGGAGGCTCTCAGACGACTGGCGAAGATTGTGAGAGACGCTAGAGGAGAATTGCAGCTTCGTTACCATTTGTAAGGATGGGACTGGTGCACCGGCTGGGCCGGAGCGCTGAGAACTCGTCTGCGATGTACCGATGTACCAAAGTGGCTGTTTCATCGTTAGGTCAAGTGTTTATGTTTTGTATTTATCTCGGCTGCTATAAGGATTGAAAGACGATATAATGATGAATATTTATCATGCCACGATTCAACTCTGAAGGATTGTCCTCGGAGACTCTGACTCTCTGGTTAGCGCACCGTCTCGTGCACGCAAGTCAGGACTAACCGTTGTCAGTTGAAGCTCTGGAGATGATGAGGCGCAGCATACGCTCAGAAACCCCCGTAGACACCTGTGTGTCCCTGAGATACCGTCAAATTAGATGACATGTAGGACCATTACATGCCATCTAATTTGACTGAGTCTCCCCGATTTATCGGCCCCCCAATAGCGTCCCCCGAGACCTCTCGCAACTCCCAATACCTCCCATCTCCTCTCCCTACAAGACCTTCCGCCTGCCTCAGAGCTCGATCCGGTAAGTTCTTCCCGCTCTCCCGCCTTCCCGCCGCTCACGTCACCTCGTGGCTTCTTTCCATTTACGTCCTCAGCGCTCTACCCACGTGCTTGTTCTTCCCGTCGTTGTGCTTACATCATTTACCTCTCTTCCTCACTGCCCATCACTAGCTGCTCGCTTGAGCCAACGCGAAGGTCACACAACCACCTGTAGGTACTACTGTGTGGCCTTCCGTTACTCGTTCTCAATCTCTTTACTCTTACTCCTTGTGCGTCTCGCCGGTCTGCAGCGATGACAACTGTTCCTTTGATCCAAGTTCTTCCATTCACCACATTCCTTACTTCTCTTGTTATCATACCTCAATTCATGATATGTATCAATTATCAAGACCACAACACTGCCAAAAATGATTCTTTTCCATACTATGCAATGAATACACGAATACTAGAGCTACGAGTTCATGAACCAAAGGCGGCCCCAGCACCATACGACTTCGGTTTGCGCCGCTCACGCTTATCTGAACGAATCAAATCCAGATTACAGCTGTCAATTGCTCTTGGCTCAAGCGACTCGCCCAAGGCTCATATACGAGCATCTTCTTCGTTGAGGGGAAGCGTCATAGCAGGAGAATTGGATGATGTGGGAGCTGCAGAGGGTTCTGAGGACGTCGAAGCTGTAGTGGAAGGAAGTACTGGAGGGGTAGTTGCATTGCCATCGGTAGCCACGGTTGTACTGCCCTTTTTCCTTGGTTTGGGACGTTCTTTGACGGTTGGATCTGGGTGAGTGTCACCCTCCTTTGACTTCCCCTTCTTCCACTGTGCCTCCTTCTGCGCTTTTGAGCCTGCAACCGCCGCCTTTGTCTCCCTCTTCTTTGTGGTTTTTGCACCTGTCTTACTCTCCTTCTTCTTAGATTTGGCTGCCTTGACCGACGAGGATACCTGTTTGTCCGGAGCACTGGTACTATCTGGTGCACGAGTACCATCCGTCATCTCAATGTCCGCATTGCCCATGTCTCCAACTGCATCTCCAGCATCTCCAGCATCATCAGCATCATCGTCATCAGCATCGGCATCTTTCATCTCCACATCGCCAGTAGCATCTTTCGACCCGTTTCCCGGCTTCTTTCTTGGCTTCCCTGCGTCACTCTGGGTTTGGCGTACCTTCGGTGCAACCTCTCCGGTCTTGACTTTGTCATCGTAGGCCTTCCTCCATGCTGCATGCTCCTCTGGGCTCAGTTTTTTGAAGTGGCAGCGGCCTTCTACCCAATTGTCTCGAACTCGCCTCAGCGTCTCTTCACAGCTCCCCAGGTCGCTTGGTTTCGCAAATTTCGGGATTGGCCATCCTTCAATGACAATTCCTTTGTCATATGTCATCTTCTTATCGAAGTTGACGTACTCCATCGCTGGGTCCTCAACGCCCAGAATCTCTGCTGCAACATGTGTAAGCGCCTCTTTCCACCATTCGTTGAATCATGACTTACATAGTTTCCTGTCGATAACCAGCTTGATCTCGTTTCGCAGAAGGAGTGCCCTTGTTTTCTTCGAGCTGGCCATTTCTGTTTGGGATCAGCATCAGTGCACCGGCTACATGAAAAAGAAATGAGTCGCTTACTTGATGTATCACAGCCAGCAATCGCGAAGCCCTCGCAACGCGTACCAACCCTCTCAGTATTCCATCCGCCAGTGACAGCCAGAGGCATATAATCACGCAGTTTGTCATTTGTCCAACCAAATGTTGGCACCATGAATGGGTCATGATGGCTGCGAACGATCATGAACATCGCCTCGACGCCAAGACGAAGTGATAAGGCATTCAACTGTGAGCAGATTGTAAGTCATTTATCCCCTGCATTGAGATCATACTAGGAGTCTACCATAGCCATGATATTCGCGACGACATTAGCAACGTCATGAGCCCGAGCCCTTGCGTTGGGCTGAACTACCTTGATCTTCTCCCGTTCTTCCTTCGAAACCTCTGCCTCATACTTCATCACAAGATCCTTCTTTTCCTCGTCGCTCATCTCATCATACTCATCTCCATACAGTTCATCAAGATCTTCGACATCTAAAGGTTTGCCACCAGCTATCGATTGATGAGCATTATACGACCACTGATTCTTACAGGACAACTTACTCTCTCGGTTTTCCTTTGACTTGAAATACTTGAAGGCGTTGTAGGGGTTCGTCTTGCGGGGCGACGTGAGGTGGACCCCGTTCTGGAACATCATGTCCAGAAAAAATTGTTCCGACTTGTTGAATCGATTCGCTAAGGTTTCGGCTTTCTTCTTTGCATCCAATAACCATGTTCTAATCTCTTCTTTGATTTCAGCCTTCGTCTTTGCCCTAGCCTCTGCGGCGGCCTTCCGTTGCTCGGGGGTAAGGGGTGGTGGTTTTGGCTTTGGGGGTGGGCCGCTACGATTGCGTGGGTTGATTGCTGAACGTTTGATTTTCAGATTATTGACGGTATGGGATGTTGTCCGATTTTTTGGAGGCATTAATGAGTGGGGTAGGATGGGGGTAGTACTTGCACTTTCCAGTGTAACGGGCGCTTGAAAACTGGGCAGATACTTGTGAGTCTCCGGCGGTTATGCGTCTATCCGGGATTAATCGGTTTTTTAATTTTTTTTTCGTTGCGATCTCAAAATATCAGTCGGCAATAGGCCATTGGAAATCCCAGTTGCAAGCACATCTTGCAGATGCAGGGTTTATCAAGGAACATCGTACAGGACGAACCAGGTGGAGTGGCTGCAGGTGGCTGCCTTGGTGATGACTCCGTCTTGCTGACACACTCAAACTGTTTCGCAATCTCCGGGCTGGTTTATGTAAGGTGAGCTCTCTCTCTCACGTCCTCTACCGTCAAAGCTCAAACCTCACTGCTATGGCAAGCAACCCTCGCAGTAAGTCATCCGCTCATTTGCATTGGACCTTTGTTGAGCCATACTTTCAGACTCGTCTCAGCAGCCTCGCCAATCTCCAAGAATACCCCCACTTCCATCTCACCGATCTCGTACGTTTCGTCTCTATGCATACAGGTACAAGACTAATGAGGGCATACAGGAACTCAGCAGCGCGTTCGTGAGCAAGAGCGTCCTATATCCGTTCAGCTACCAGCCGGGAGCCAAAGTAAGCAACATTGAGGTTTTGAATGATTCCCGACCTCATATCTCGTCCCAGCTATCACAATCACAACTACAACCACCACCACAATTACCATTGAGCCCGCATCACAAGACCAACACTCAAGGCCAAAAAAGCGGACCCGGACGCCCATCCCGATCTCCAGCAGCAAATCTGAAACTGCATCCCCTCGCTCACGATCAGCATGTCAACCATCACTTCGCTCTCCCCTACCATCGTCATCTGAACCTGAGTCCAAGACGCCAAGCTCGCCTTCTTCGGTTTCGGTCTCAGTGGTCGATTGGGACATTTTTTATGCGAGACGCTACAATGTCGACATCCCCGCCCCAGAGGATCTCCAAGGAAGAGAGTTTGCTTCGCCTGACTTCTATGCTGTGACCGCGGGCACAGAGGTTGGCATTTTCTCCTCGTGGTATGTGTTTCTCGACATTGTTGTTATTGTCTACTGAATTGATATTTCTACGTTCAGGAATCAGGTCGGACCCTTGACTCAGGGCTTTCCAGGTGCGATCCAAAAATGGTTTCCGACCTATCGGGAGGCATTGCGCGCCTATTCAGAAGCATACCACACTGGGCAGCTGGCGATTGTAGATAAGGGTGGTGATGTAGCACGATACGAGGTCATGTAGAGGTCGTGTGGTGTGAGCCTTGGCTCTCGCTCTGCCTGATATTGTACCCATGTGTTATCGTATTTTTTTTGCTTATGAATCGCGACATATACACACTACCCAACAACACGTTACACGGATGGAGATATTCAAGGCCAGGTCCAGATCAAGATCGGGCGAGACTGGCGGGACTTTATTCTATGCGCGACACCCTTGAGCCCCGACACCTCTATTGTACCAAATACAACCTCTAAAGCCATGGGATCTGGTACGCATTCTATTCATCTCTAGTTTTGCCGTACTCACCAGTTTTAAAGTCCTCTCTTTGCTATATCCTGCCGGTTCTGTTCCCCTGGTTTCTCCAGAGCCTCCCAAAACCTTGCGGGGGCGTGCCAAAACCTCTTGGGAGGGTCCGTGTTTTTCTATTAGTCGTTAGAGGTACACTCAGCTTAATTTCTCTGCAGATACGACCGAAGACCAGCCTACAGTGCTGGTGGGCGCACAAGATACAAGCGGTGAGTGAATTTGAGTCCCCCAATCTGGGATATGCTAAAAAATCACGGTCGCAGTCGATAAAAGTTCGCAACCTTGGCCACCAAGGCCAGCCTCCCCTGATCGTTGGGGTGATCCACCGGCGACACCAATGACTGAAGCCTCAGATGCGAGTGGTGCAACAGGAATGACAACAAAGCTTGAGGGCGCTTGGATGCAATCTCAAGCGGTTCAGCGGGCTGGGTTCGGTTATGGAAGGCCATGGAGAGATGGATGGAAGCGAAGCGGTCGCAATGTTTTGAAGTACATGCGGCGTGACTTTGGGGAACTTGGATGGTCGTATCACGGTTTGCCAGCGCGCGATACTTCCTTGGACAACTTGGCCAACCAGGAATGGTCGGCAGTTCAGCGTAAGTCTTGTGTTGGTTTGCATAGTCGTTATTCCTGGGAACTGATTATTTTTTGGCAGTTTTTCGTTCACTGCCGGCAGCCCGTAACCGCAGTGCTCCTTCTCCAACTTTTACGGGAGCACAGGTCGAGGAAAGGATAGCACAGTGCCGTTCTCGCATACAAGCTCGAAAAGAAGAGGTAGTCGAATTGCGTTTGCGGACTAACGAGCTCAAGAGTCGCATTCGTCAATTGAAGCAGGAGCTTGAGGACATGGAGACAGAGCTCCATAACACTGAAGACTTGGTTTATGAAGCCGATGGCAAGATACGAGATGAGAAGGACGACCTCGAAGATCTTGAAGATTTGCGGCTCGTTGCACTTGCCTGGCTCCAAGAGTCTACCGTCACATTGTCTATCACTTTGCCCTCGCCTTGATGTTCTGTATACATACCTAGTATTGCCCTGAATGAAATTCTTTTGTTCTTCATTCGCGTTCGTGTTCTGTGCCTATTCATGGTATATACAACAAGATATGTTCAATGAGTTTATGTTAGACTTCCGGTCAGCAAATCTCAACTTATCGAACTCATACAATTCAAATGTGAACGTAACAGAGATATACATAAAACGCGGGGAAGAATTGAGTAGCATTGAATGAGATCCAGGGTATGAATAGAAGACAGTTGACAGATTCTGTCGACAGAATGAATTGGCATTCAGTACGTCCTCGTAATAAATCTGAGGAAAACGCGTCTGAGTCAGAACTCACCCGCGCGTGTGAATCACTTCTTGGTTGCTTCCCAGTACCTATGGGACGTCCTAAGAAATACAAAACACCTGAAGAGTGTCGTGCTGCTGCACGGCTGTACGCAAAATCCCATTACGACCGGTGAGTCTGATAGTATCAATGCAATATGTACATCTCTCATGTGCCTGATAGAAACCGAACGAATATACTCAATACTAAAAAAACTAAACGTGCACAGATCCAGTGCGAGTTGGAGACAGAAAGGTTGGTTGATCGTGTTACTCTGACTGTCTGTGTACTAAAGATAATTACAGAGCAGCTGAGCGACGACTTCGTCAAGCCCAGAGAAAGCAAAGAGAACCTGCCTGTCGCAATAATATTCGATCTCAAAATGACGACAACCAGAAAGAACGGGACCGCTTGTTCCGGGAATCGTTCAAGTTCGTCGCATTATTGTGGATACAGGAACCCTCTAATCCGTTTGTGTACAGGTCGATTGAACTCACATTAGAAGACCTCAAGGCACGATTTCTCAAGGTGATTCATCCCACTCGGCGACAATACTTTGACAAGCTCTCTATTGAAATCGAAGACTGGATTGAAGCAAATAATCGGCTCCGCGGTACTATGCATTCCATCAACGCCCAATCCCCCATTGTCCCAGCCATAAAATACGTAAAATCCATGCTCGACGAATACCAATCAATCAAGGACGAATACTTCTATGTACTACGCAACAAAACAGGAGCAGAGTGGGACTGGAAACGAGACGAGTGTACAGCTTTCAAGGATGTTGCGGGGGAAATTCTAATGGCTCTTGAGGATATTGAAGCCGCTATGAAGAGCGGGGAGTTTGAGGAAAGGGCCATTGAAGGGGAGCTACTTTACCAGGAAGTTTTTCCGTACTAAATCCAATGCGACTGGTGGCATAGTTTGTTGCTCGAAGGAGATAGAAGTATATGTTGTAATCACAGCTGATAGCCATCAATTGACCCGCTGCGAAGGCTCAATGAAACCCCCATCGTCCTCCGTCACGTCCAAAACTCAACTCGACGCTTCCCCCAATGAGGAAGACCTGCCAAGCGATACCAATGGTGTTCCCGAGGCCCTTCTTCCAGCGATTGACGTTAACTGGAATACTCACAAAATAAAGAAGACTCGGTTCACTAGGGCGGATGGAAAGAGGAGGGTAAGTAATTCTCTTGATTTCTGTGTAATCAAGAGAACAGAATCGACGTGTCGCAGGTTTGTATCGAGATTGTGCCCAAAACCCCCGAAGACATGGCACCCCCACTTGAGTCTAACCCACAACAGGGACTACGAGGTACGTTCATCACTCCCCTAGGTGCTGCACGAGCTTCAAGTGACCATGTTTTAAGAGCGAAGACGTATGACACAAATCATCTTTCCAAACCCTCCTGGTCCAATGGACGTCCCGCCAGAGCCAGACCAACGCCGGCTTGCACAAGGTACATGTCGAGTGTTATTATCATCAAGTATCCTGAAACTCACCAACAATATACAAAACGGCGAATTCAAGCTATTGTTGACCGCTTGAAACTTGAGTCGGAGCGAGCGGAACAGAGAGCACGTGCTCATACATGGAGGGTATCTTGAACTTTCAAAGACGCGTTGTGCTTGTCCCGTGCAGTCTATACCTCAGTATTGCAGACTTAGGAGAAAGAAAAAATAAAATTCTATTATACAGAAAGACTCTCTACAAACTCGAGAAGTCGGTCCACCTTGTCGTCATCTGCATCGTTGCCCAACTCGGGATCTTCCTCCTCACTATCACATTCACTGACTCCGTCACTGGCCGAAGAATCACTCCGATGGCGGGCTGGGGCTTTGACTTGAGTGCGATAGCCATCAGAATGTTCAACCGTGGAAGAATCGGAAACATCAGGCTGGCCGCGATATAGCCCCAGAACGGACATTGCCCAGGATGGAAGTGGGGCCTTGCCAGTGATATCTGGGTGTCGTCCGAGCCGTTGACCAGGCAAAAGGTCTCCTATGTCATGTTGTGAACATTCGCCCCAGAGAGCAGAAGTAAGACTGCGTACCTGAGAACCCGTGTAGACTTGCTGTCTGTATGAGACGACGGGTGATATCCTTGCAGAATGCTGAGTGTACAAATCGTTTGCGAGCAAGCAGAATCGCGAGATCTGAATCGCCGGCCCGCATTGCCTGTTGCTCTGCCCAGTAATAGTCAGCAGAGTCATCGAGCATGGCTGTTATCTTCCGCTTGATCTCCACATTGAGACGCACAATCTCTTCACGTGCACGCTTGATATCAAAATATAGTTGAGTAACATGGCGATGAGAAGGCTTCGCCCATGTTAGCTGCCGGATGTCAATGCTAGTGTCTTTGAGCAAGTCAAAGTCGGCGAGCGAAACCATCTCGACAATCTGAGCCCAGTCAATGGCATCACGTGGGGGATTGAGCTTGGAAGCTGCGGAATTGTAGCTAGAGATAGCCTTCTTGATCGCATCGGCCCTGGCTCGGAGGGCAGCTGTGATCTTGTTCCGTTGTTTGTAGCCTATGACTCTAAGTCAAATCATGATACCAACGTGAAGAAAGAACATACCAACACCGCTCATATTGAGCTTCGTAAGTTCAAAAAGGCGTGAAACAACCAAATGCTCCAACTTGTCTAAAGCTCGACGGTAGGTTCTGCACCTCAATCCTCTGGCGCCATTCGCAGCTCTCGACATTTTTGCCTGAAAACGGGTTCCTTGATCCGGAGCCGGCCAAGTGCTTCACGGTACATCTGATACGCCCAGTTGCCTAGAGACCATGCTATCAGTTACTCTGGTCCTCGTGATTAAAAGACCCACCGAAGTTCGCATTTTTGTCCTGGCTATGGAAGTTGAAGTGTTCAATGATAGTCTGTCGGCGATGAAATGTGGTGGCATGTCTAGTTGTGCTGGCTAGTCGGTTGGAAAGCGAGAAGAGTCGTTCGCACTCCTCGAAGTCAAAGATTCCAAGCCCAGGAATATAAGTAGGATGCCAGTAGAGCTGACACTTCCGATTGTGCGCATGTCCGTGAAAAGCAGGAACAACACCCCGAAGCTGCAACGCCGCAACCTTGGCACCAAGCTTGCTGCTACGCTGAAGCGTCTTGTAAAACGCACACATTATATCGTATCCAAGCCCCATCTCTTCACCATAACATTCGAGAATTGCATCAGTGACTGCCAGAGGGTACTTCATTCTATCAGAGCCATGAGTATAACGACAAGAGCAAGAGATGACAGAGGGAAGGGGCGTACAACTCTCCACTGCGTCGCATATCACACATAACGATGAGGTGCCCATGCCGACAAACAGCAACAAAAACACCTGTGATCGCAAAGAAGGCAAACATTTTCTTTTGCGCATCAGGTGAGGCGGCCTTCCAACGGTCGACACACGCATCAATGCACGCTCGGAGCTCATCTGTCTCAAGGACATTCAACCATGCTATCTCCTCTGGGTTTGACGGGCCAGGTGGTGTGTCTGGGTCGGAACTGGCATCGCTCATAATGGGATTTCCATCAACATGAGACTCGGCATCCACACCACCAGGGACCGTTATGGAGCCTCGAACATCCGAGGAGTTTGCCGAAGTATCATTCAATGCAGGAGGTTGTTTCTGAACGAAAAGCTGAGTCAATAAGATGTATTTGGAAAAGAGTAGACATACCTTTTGTGTAGCCCGCTGAGCATTGGCCACTTCGTCTTTGAATTCGTCAACGGCAGTTGGGCTAAGCCATCGCGGGTCATGCAACTCCCGTTTGTCTGTTCTCGCTTGCCCTCTCTTGTGCTCGCTGTCAACCATCTTCAAGGAGTTGTTACCGTCCATTACAAGGAGCATGCGGGGGTTTAGCCGGGGTTCATCTTCCAATTCATACATGCAAGGCGCGCAGATATTGTGGACAACGTATTCATCATTGTTGCGTGACAGAGCGGTGGCTATTTGATCATCAATTGTACGTTGAATGGCAAGGTATTCATCATATGCAACTCGTAGCTGATCTTCTAAATGGCGTTGGCGAGGTTTCTAATGAGTCTACATGAGCGAAGTGAAGATACGGATATTGAGAGAGCACCAACCTTATGCAGGTGTGACAGCGCCCGTGAGTAAGCCTCTATGCTCAAAGAAGGACAAACACGGTGGAGTTGTCGATATGCTTCAAGAACTTGAACGTCGAAACAGATAGTTGGGCTTTCTGGGCTGCCCCCAAGGAAACCCCATTTCAGGAGCGACTCGTTTGTGGACTGCGAGGGTAGAGGATGAAAAAAGATGCCAGTACCGAAGACTAGCACAAGTCAGACAAGGAATTAAAAAGGCAGATGCAAACGTACATTCAAATCCAACCTGCAAAATCTCCCAAGTATGGAACTTAATCTCCTGCTTGGGCTGTCCATGTAGCTTGAACTCGACATAGGCATCAACCAGTCGGTCGTGTTGCCGTGCCCACGACTGGGTCTGTCGCTCAGTGCGGTCTCGTCGTGTCCTTGTATCGCGATAGTGCCGTTTATGTTCCAGAAGTCCGGTCAGAAGTGAGTCATATGTGGCCTCCGTGTCGTGAGAAGGGAAGGCTCCCTCTTCGCCAGGTGGAGGGGGCAGTGGGCCAAAATCATTATCGTCGTCTTCCCAAATAGGATCGTTGTCATATAGCGGAATCTCAGAGATTCCCGCCTCAGTGAAATGTTCACGTCCGGTAAAATTGAGAGCTTGCAGTACAATGTCAGTTAGGTCTGATAAATTGCACAAGGAAGACTGAATACACTTACCGATAAACATGGCGTAGAATCTATCCCTCTCCCTTTTCAACTCCTCAGGGGTCTTCATTACACTCTTTACTTCTGTCCTGGCCTGACCCAATCCACCACCAACAACGTGTTTCACCTTGCCTGAGACACCGGGACGTCTCCTTTTATTAGCCATGTCCAGAAAGAGAGATTGAGTTGAAGGAGTGACAACCGCCGTCGCTGCAGACCAGTGAGACGCGCAAGGAGTAAGAGTAAAGAGAGTGAGAACGAGTAACGGAAGGCCACACAGTAGTACCTACAGGTGGTTGTGTGACCTTCGCGTTGGCTCAAGCTAGCAGCGACAGCGAGCAGCTAGTGATGGGCAGTGAGGAAGAGAGGTAAATGATGTAAGCACAACGACGGGAAGAACAAGCGCGTGGGTAGAGCGCTGAGGACGTAAATGGAAAGAAGCCACGAGGTGACGTGAGCAGCGGGAAGGTGGGAGAGCGGGAAGAACTTACCGGATCGAGCTCTGAGGCAGGCGGAAGGTCTTGTAGGGAGAGGAGATGGGAGGTATTGGGAGTTGCGAGAGGTCTCGGGGGACGCTATTGGGGGGCCGATAAATCGGGGAGACTCAGTCAAATTAGATGGCATGTAATGGTCCTACATGTCATCTAATTTGACGGTATCTCAGGGACACACAGGTGCCGTAGAACAGCCTGGAATGCGACACCGCCAGGCCATATGATTTAGAAAGCCAGCTTTCTCGGCCCTGTCTGTGATTCACGTTGGCGCTTCTACCTTCTTCAAAGCTGTTCAAGTACCTTTGCACACAGCGTTGGGTCGCCACACAGCAGAAAAGCAATGGACATGTATGCGTCATCCTCATTGTTTTGAAGATTAACAGTACATGACATCCGACCAGACCATATGAGTATGGACATCTAATGAGCTACGGGTGGTGGGGGCGCGGTTCCCAATGCACAACTACACCGGCAATGTCATCACAAGAATCCGGAGGTTGGGATACTGGCATATCATGACCCTGTCGTCCCAAAAATGGTGATCATCTTGTTGCCGTACGACTTAACCGGGATCCTGCTATATCCCGACATATACTGCGGGCGTCAAACTGTCACCCAGACCGCTTCTTGTCATTTTCAATACCGACGTACGGTATCTCGTCGCTTTGAATCATGGTGAGCTAGTGTTATACCTCCATGAAGACATTACAGTCTCTGATAGTACGGCAATCCCCGCCGTCCTGGGGTATCCCGCCGGGGGCGAACCATAATGTGGATGGAAAAGTATCGTAGGACAACATACTTGCTGCAGACGATCTTGCTTCGTCGTCATGTCATTGAGTGATCTCCTTCTCTCAATATTCTCGGCCGGGCTCATGAGATATATTCTCGGCAGGCAATGAGAATGAGCAGTAATATGGACATGAAATTGTCTCAGGTTTCACGCGAAAAGATGTTGTTGAGAGGGTTTATTGACAATATACCATACTTTGATTAGTACAGCAGAAGGCATGGGCTACGAAATATACAGTATATCAGAATACTAGGCCCACTCGTTCACACCGTCAAACTCCGAGTTGGATTTCCTGGTGACAGCCAGACGTGATTTCAGTCGACCGAAGTTGTGAATCGGTCTTGGGCACGTTGAGCAACTTCAACGGTCCAGCCTGCGTTCCCTCAGCGTTCAGATTTGCCGTTAAGTTCTGAGAACAAATTTGGATGATTAGTACAGGCTAGACCAACACTGGAGCAGATACTCACCCATACACATTGAATAGTGAACTCCAATTGAGGCCAAGGGCAAGTCAAATGTTGGAAACTACTTGAACGCACCGAACCAGACGAAGACCGATATCTGCTCAATACGGCCAGTGAATAAATGCGGTCGAGGGGGGGAGGGAAGAAAGCAACCGCTGAGTGCGTATGAAATTTTCGTTACTTATAATCTCACCTAACGTAAAGGCCCCAAAGGCCCCGAGTACATTCGGTGCCCCGGTGAGGACTATGGCCAACTGTGGCCCCACCTGGCTCCACCCGCCAAGGAGTAGTACAAGAGTACTTTCCGTTTTTGCCTGTTTTTGCTGAGTTTCAAGAGTCCGACCCTGAATGCACGTTGCCCGGAGCGGAGTAGAGATCAGGGTTATGGGGGTTATGGCTCTCACGGCTCGAGCCTCGCGCTATGGAGACCTATGGAAGCGATGGAGCAGAGTGTTGTCACTGCATAGTACATACCTCAAAACCTGTCTGCTGATGCTCCCGAGACACACCTCATCTTTCCTCTTCAGAGTCTGAAATGATGTCGGTATCTATACGTTTCGTACACTGATTGAATCAGCTAGAATTTGCGCTGAGACTCGTTGCCGGCGCTGGAGTAATATGGTGAGGCTGGCTGTCACTTGGTTTCCGCTATTTTCTTGAACAATACTTTAGAAGGTAGGACCCCCCTTTCGCGCCTGTCCGAGTTTGAGTCACCGGTTCCAGTCATATGGATGTGGATGATGCTGTGAAAAGAGCGTGCACGCTGATACTTGCCTTGCTCAGTGGGTATTCTGTATCATAGTATTAGAAATCAACAAACGCACCAAAGAATTATGGACACGCCTCGTACCATGCATGCAGCACTGTTAATACACTTTCCTGCTGTGTTTTTACCATCCTTGCCCTCGGAACGATCGCTGCCAATGGTCTCAACGACCTCACTATCCATGATTTCCACATCGCTATCCACGATCGCACCGTCTACGAGTGTGTCGTCAACAGCATCAAATCGTCAGGGCTTGTTTTGCGCTTTTTTGGTCTGGTGAATTCTTGCTCAAATCGTTGGTTACGAGTATTCATGAGCCTGATGATCTAACCTGTAATGAGCATGGGTATATGAGGCACATTCAACAAAAAAACGTACCATGTTTCCGTCCCCTCACACAAAATATGATGTACATTTCACCACGAGATCCTCCTTTCCGATGATTCATCGAGTCCTTGAGATTGACAATCGCCATCATCAGATCCTAGGGCGAGGATTATGTTGTTGACCGTCGGCTGCACGGAGCTGGAACGGTGGGAGGGATGTCGGTTCCATGGGGCTGAAAGTTGGTTTAACATCAGTGTTGTGTATGGTGACGACGGCGCAGGGTGTATTGGCTTTGGTCTGACTCCAAGCTCGGTGTCGGCACTTCGAGCGATGCAACTTTAGGCGCTAGCGAAGACGCAGAATTGACGAGTTATTTGTTCGTGTGTATTTGTGTCGACGCGACACTCTCATGGGATGACAACGACTACGAGTTCCGACTAGGTGTAGTATGTAATCGTCATCGAAACCTCACCAGACCGGACTCGTATCAGGTTGTATATTGGAGCAATCATGATATCAATAAACAATCCAGGGATACCTCATTTTTGCCTGCAGATGGACAGATTATCCTGGATGATATTGCAGGACACCGGTTCAATCTTATCGGCCAGAGACGATAACCCACATCAGGCTATGTCCCGCCGCCCGGTTTCTTGTAATGGTTCCTCGTCTCCTCGGAGCGCGTTCCATGTGTCGTGATTCCTTTTGAGAGTTTTGGGCGCTTCCTGATGTGTTGGTTCGGATCTCGTTGATCCCGAGGAAGATGGCCCTGACTGCGTCGCCCCCGGGATGTTGTTGTCCTCTGCTTGGTTAGCTCGGGTCCTGCGCCGATCCTCTTTGGATAACGAAATTTGTAAACCGCCGTGTAGAGCAAAAGAGGTTCTAGTGGTGTATCCTGGATAACCTTGTGTTCGATGGTGAACTCTGTGGGGTCTAATAATATAGTCAGTCTCAGGGTTCATGAATTTGACCGTACAGCCACTACTCACCGCTATGATTGCACAGAGTCTCCCAGAACCCAGGGACAAGGACTGTGGAATAGTAATATGTCCCGTCATCGCTCGTCGATAGCAAAGTCAATGGGGAATCATCGGTGTGAATTAGCCTCCCATGGGAACGGTAGACATCGAAACACGATCGTGCCGAAGGGCCCAACAGTGAGTAATAAGTCAGAGTAATGCGAGGATCAATGTCACGGATGGGGCGGGGATGACCCTCTGCTCCAAGGGACGACGATGAGTCATAAAGAGATTTGTCGACACCAGACAGCGAACAAGAGGCCTTCGGGAGAATAGAGATCCACATGGGGGTAGGCAAGGGGTCCGTAGGCCATTTGGATGCTTCAGAGATAGGAGACCTAGGGACCGCAGGCGGGGGCAGGGAAAGCGTGTCCGACACAAACTGAAACCCTTGTTCTAACGAGTCGAGAGAGTCGGGGGTGGAAGTCCCACTGGGGGTAACATTCTCATAGAAAATTGGGTGATGGGGGACTGATGGGACCCCACCAGGAGGACAGCCCCTTAGCAAGAACCGGACAATCGCAGGAAAATCCACTGAAGGATAGCCCACGTGCCTCTGCATCTGAGCCAATGGATGAGCATTCCACTCGGACGCGGGATAGGACTGGACCTGGTGTCGCGTCTTCTGACTATACAGTGCACCAATGTCAGATCGGACATCCTTCGCCTCTGGGCGTTTTTGAGCATCATGGTTCCAACACTCGACCATAATTCCCCACATGTCATCAGTCAGCTCGCGTACCCCGCTGGGTCGCACAGGATATTTCTTGTCGACGACGACAGCGACCATGACGGCTCCTTCAGCGAATCCATAAAAAGGCACGTTTCCGCCGGTGAAAATCTATAGCAAGAGTTAGCAAAAACCATGACTGTGATATTGACGATTACCTCGCAGCAAACACATGCGTATGCGTACATATCGCTTTTCATTGACACTGAAGACGGCGGATCCGACCGCAAGAGTTCCGGCGCAGACCACCGAGTGGTTCCCCGTTGCCCCTTCATTGACGAAGTCAGGCAAAGAGAGTATGTATCAGCAACCCGCGACAGGCCGAAGTCGGTTATACATGCTCTCTCATCAGGGGTCATCAGAACGTTCACCTGATGGTCGGGGATGTTCGCCATCAGTGTGCAGGCGGCAAAGAGTGCATCCGGTACGTACGCCTTTTAGATCGCCGTGAATTATATTCATGCTGTGAAGGTGGGCGAGCCCTGAAGCAACATCGTATGCCTGAATAGTAGGTGTAGATCAGAGAAGAATAATTCGAGTCAAGGAGGGAGCGCACCAGAGCTTGGTGATCGACAAGTTCCGGTGGGGTGCCCTTGAGGTATTTCACCAGGTTTCCTCGGTCCATCCAAGGCGAGACCAGGCACAGCTGCTCTCGAGTCTCGTCGAGATAATACATACCCATGAAGGGTAAGAGGTTGGGATGCCGAAGCTGTTGCCAAAGTATTGCTTCTCGCATGTATTCCTACCAATCATGGCATGGGGTAGATGGCATATGAGATAAACCCTGACAACGACGTTGAGAATGTGTAGTACGACGGAACGTACCTTGAGCAGTTCTTGTACGTCTGACATAAGATAGACTTTCACCACCTTCAAACAAACGAGCTGGTCATCAATCTTTCCCTTCCACACATCTCCAAAACCACCACCGTCAATGGGCCGCTCTCCAATCCTCTCCACATGATTGATGTTGAGACAATTCGGGCATAGGCCAGACCGCCTCGAAAGGCGTAGCATCAACTTTAGTATCGAAGGTCGCAGTTCGTCCTCGACGTCAGGCGATCCTGAGAGCTGATGAACATCAATGAAAAGAGGGCAAATTCAGAGCACACAAATCGCTCTTACCGCGTGTAATGCATCCAGAAACTGCTGTGCTTCATCTCCCTGAGCTTCGAGAATCTTTTTGTACTGCTCTTTGTCTTTGATCACAGCTTCAAGTACAACTCGCACCTCGTCGAGACCTTCGGGTATCCTCGACCTCAGCGAGCTGTAGGCACTAGTGGGGTGCATTGTGAAATGATGCGAGGAGAGGAATGTTGTAGCGCCAGAGCTCTCGAACGCCCCAATATATGTCTAAATCTGAACAGCATCAGGATGATTGCGGCGGTAATGGGGGACATGGGTCATTGGATAGTTGTATATCCACCTGATTCCTTGATTGGAATTGAGCGAGGGCATAGAGGTGAGAGATAGACGACGTATTTTATGGGCGACTTGAAAACCAGGTTGAGGGAATCAGTCAGGATGCGTTAGTACAGCTACTCACAGTAAGGCTGAGTACAAATCGGACCTCGGTCCCACGAGCTGGACAGTCCGTGCTTCAAAATGGTTCAAAATAAGGTTCATCGGTCGACACGGGCTTCTTATCCACCATCATCTCGTGTTTTTCCCACGGTCGACGACAACCTCAAGTCAAACACAGTGTTCCATACGGCCGTATATCAAGTAAAAGCAGAGCGAATGAAGACATGGAACACACTATGAGCGGCTACGTTGAGCCTTGGCAATGTTAGCTCATGCTCTTACCACCAAATTGACCTGATTATGTCGAGACCTGGGCAGAGAACAACACCAATGGTAACTACTGAATGGAACTATCTGGGATCTACGAGATGATTGGACGGGCACTTGGGCCAGGAGTTGCACACTATGTCAAGAACAGGACTAAGTCTGAAGCCCCTCAGGCCATCTTCTATGTCAGGAAGTCGAAATGAGATGAATAGATAGTGAGTAGGACACTTGCTACACAGTACATGCTGGGTACAAGCAATGTGAGACGAAGTTGTCAGACTAGGGAATCTATCTACAGGTGTCCATGAGTATACATGTCAAGGTACAGCATACTGAGTCATGGGAACAAATCCTAATAAGGAATAATGAAAGAACATTGTAGAACATCAAGGAATATCAAAGGAGTCAGGTAGAAACTGATGGAACAATCAAGGGATGTCAAGTACAGCAATATCATGATGGGAATCATATGGAATGATGAACACAAGGTATGGAATGATCTGGAATAGTCTGGAACATCAAGAAAGCCATAATGCGATACTAGGGACATGGAGTGAAGGGAAGTCAAAGGGAAATCAAGGGTAATAATCAGGGGACCAAGGAAACAGGAGGAACAGTGGGGCAATTTGTAACACACTATGGACGCTACATGGCAGTATTCTTGCTTGCTTGCTGTTACTGATCATAACTTTCATGTCAAAACTTACAGAGAGACAAACCCAGCTCACTACTCTACTTGCCATGAGTTCAATAGTCTTGTCGCCTCATCGAGGTGCTTGTCTCCGTTATGAAGACCTTACTACTACCTTTATCACCTTCTTTCCATACTTCGTCGGCTGGGAATGGTACAGTCACTTCATACCACTTCTAACACGGTGTCCTCCTCAAGTTCATTCATCCACCTTCCACTATGTTCTATCGCCTCGTCGATGTCTCACCAGAGCCACTCTCTGATCTAGACAACCCGAAGTGACAGGACATGTGATTTGGGAGGGTCGCTGATCCATCCCTGTGTCTATTGGACGCCTGGTACGCCATGGTCATGCCACCCAGCACTAGATGATGCAACCCCGCACTACTGGTTCTTGCAACACTTCAAAGTGTTCTTGTATACCCAGTTTGTGTGGACCGTGATTCAATACATAACCCTTCGAGACACTCATGTTGTTGGTGACCATCTGGTTACACCAACACTTGCTGACTCCAAGTACTGTTACTGCTATCAGTGCAAGCTACATCCAAAAGAAGGGGTGGTCACTGTCGGCGGATATTATTTCTGTCTCCTGAAGACTTGGACTGTAGTCAGCCTGTTTGACTCACCCCATCAACGTCAGAGAGTGCTACCTATACATCGCCATCCATTTGTCTCGAGCAACATCTTTTCATGGCCAACGCCAACAAGAAGGTGACAACATTCTCCAAGGTTGTCAACAGAGACAATGTGCTGGCAATCTTCAATGCTGCACTCGATGGCAAATGACTGATTCCAATTTGGCAGTGTTTTACCCAAATTGCTGCGCATCTTTGCAGAATCTCCAGTATACGTCCCCACCAAACGTGATATATGTTCTGTGCAGGAGCCAGATCAGGACGTTAATATCCAGGAAGATTTTGTGATCCCGGAGGAAGATGGCTAAGGTGTTTTGGACGATTTTGCTCTGTATTGGATACATATGAGGTACAACCAGACTTTCATGACTGTACTATGTTTGCACTATAAAGGATAGTATCTCATTATTTATGAGGATGTGAGGTTATCAAAATACTACAACGCCACTGTAGCTAGATTCCATTTCCCAGACAGTGCTTCCGACTGGAGCATATCGAAACAGTATGGATCTAGCTGCCCATAGGATGTAGCATTCTGGCTAGCTATATCGGCTACAGACCCTGTCGTTCCAAAATGAGACCAAGCACAGGTTTTCTTATATCCTATTTTGACAGTGGCGGAGCACAAAACGGAACGCAAAACCTTCTCTCGATTGGTGTGTTGCCCTCCTTCACACCCCCATCTCTGTGCCATTTTTCTACTCAGCTATACCAGGTTCTTTTCTCCTCATCAACCCGTGGACCTTGTGTAAAGGTAAACTGCTCAGTTGCTATAGAAGTCAACTAGATTGGTTGTAAATACCTGTAAAGGTAAACTGCTACGTGTACTGTAAGTATAGGTAGAAACTGAATAGAATATAGAAGAAGACTCACCTCAGTTGCTATAGAAGTCAACTGAGGTGCGTCTCTGTCCGTCGAGACTTTTTCTGTCGTGTATCGTGGGAATGCTACAAGCCACCGTATATAGTCATCACGTGTGAACCCCGGAACTGGTAAGTAAGAACGTCTAGTGGCTGGACTCACGAAGTATCTACTTCAACACCTTGAAGGTGTGTGTCAGGATTGGCTTTTATGACGAAGACCTCTCAAGCCACCTAGCAGGTCCGAGGTTTGATGTTGATGCAGAGGTTCGAGGTTGAGAGAGCACTATAGGCCTCAAGTGTATTGCAGAAAGCAAGGTGTACAAGAGACGAAGTGGACAGACTGAGGAGCTACCTAGAAATGGTACAGTACTTATAGGATTCTGGGTAGCGATGAGGAATGAGTCAGAGATACAGACCGTTGGTCTGGACTGTGATGGTTGGAAAGGATGTGACAGGTTCATGCGGTTACAGTGATGGTTGTTGTTCTATGAGGTTCTGGCTCTATGTTGACTGTGTGGTGCAAGGTCTATTCCTGTGATCGCCGTGTCTGAGTGATGGAACCGGGCCGCTGGTCAGGACCAGTGATGGAGGCATTGTCAGGCCAACAGTTGGGTGATTTTGGGGAGAGATCCGGACCAATGAGGGAGTCCGGATAGGGCCAGTGATCCTGTAGTGATACTGACATGGGGCGCAAGCACCAGTGAACATGCACGTCATGTTCGACAGATGCATGTGCCATCGAACATGGCATGAACATGACAGGAGTTTGTACACACAAAGGGAGACTTGGCAGGTAAATGCTAACTACTTAACTTGTGTGTAGGTCATCCTTAATATAGACTTAGCGAAGGCCCTTTGTGTTGATTTATGTGAGAAATAAGGATTTATGGGAAAATAGTTATTCCTTTCTAGGTAAATGGTGAATAATAAATCAGAGTTTTGAGCATTAATTATTTCTCATGCCATTATAGGCACTATGTTCATGTTCGTGCCATGTTTGACAGTACATGCATCTGTCAAACATGACGCGCATGTTCACCAGTGCTTGCATCCTGTGTGATGGTAATGGAAAGGAAAGAACAGGGGCGGTTTGTGACAGCATGTACTTGGGGTGGAAATAGAGTACCTTGTTTGGACAACGGGTCTTCTGTTTCGTTGGGTGCGTACTGGTGCATAGTGGGCAGATACATTGGGCAAACTAATAAGTTGAATCGCAGAACATACTGAAATCAAATAAAACTTCCTCCAACGCTGAACAAAGTCGAAAAACAGGTTGTACTCCAGTGAATGAGCTCGAGATGGATAGAACCAGCATTTGGCCCCCACACACAAGGTGACAAGAACAACACCCGCTATGAAGATCTTTATAAAGATGGTGATCTTGTCACTGCCAACAGCGAAAACACTCTCCTCCACTATCATCATGGTCGGTCCTGATGTCAATTCGGCCATCTTTGCTTGCATCTGCATTATGACTACTCGAATGGGGAGGGGACAACACTTGCCCTGAGCCCCTCAGGGTATCATCAATCAAGCGCATCAGATGATGAGACTGGCTAGGACGTACTGTATGCAATTGTTTTCTGTTTCTATAGGAACATTCTGCTGGTCACACTGGGGGCAAAAGATGTGTAAGCAGCCATGGCTATTTACTGGAGGTAAGTAGCCACTTGATCGTTGATCAGCTGGCCCAGGGATCAATCAATCATGCTTAGTCACTCTGCTCAGACAAGTCCACACAAAGTATTTGTAAGCCCATGCGAGCAGCCCGGGTGGGAATTTCTGCATTTCTGTAGATTGTGAAAACTAATTGTTTTTGTATTCCGTCAGCGTCGCGTTCTGACGCGCTTACACATTGCCTCCTCCCACCACAGTCTTCCAGATAAAACCACAGATGTACATTCTTCTCCTCTCATATTCTCTCATTCATATCTTTCTGAGTAGGCAGTCTCCAGCGGCTCAGAACATGGTTCTGCCCCGATAGGACCTATTCTGAGCCTTTGGACTCATCTGGAGATGCCTGCTCAGGCTTGCTTGCTCCCACTCTTTTTTGTTTGAGATATAGAGAGCTGTACTGTAACGGGCTAAATTTCTGGCCAACTTATGTCTGGGACTCCTACCTTTTTACCCAATACCATACCCCTCTATCTCCCCTTCATATTCATCTTTCCAGCTCCCTATTCCCATCCTTCATCATGTCTTTTCACCATTCACCACTCCTCACTCCTACATTGGGTCCCTTAAACAACCTCCAGCATACTCCAGGACTTTATTCATTCATTCTGGGACTTCAACATCTCACTCCGGGACCCCATGAACTCGTTCTAGGACCCCATAGATCTATCCCGGAAACCCACATGGTTCATATCAGGACCCTAACAGCTTTTTCCGGGTTCATCACAATTCATTCCAGGATTCCTTTCCTCATATCAGGACCACATGTGGCACATTCTGATGGTCCCGGAATGACTCCTACACTTTTTGATTTGTTCTATTTTGTTCTGATACACCTTCTTACCCTGTAATTTACCTATATGGACCTATAGTTCTCTTATGCCTCTATCAAGCTCTATTAGCTGAGTATTCTTTCTAGTCTGTGACATACTAACTGTCTCTGTGAATCGCACATCACATCCTACAGGTGCAACCTTTGTCAGTCTAGGTTTCTGGATGGAACCTTTGCTGTTCGCGACTTGGGAAATTGTAGGCTGCCACACCACAGCAGCCAGGGTATGGATTCAGAGTTAATGACGGTAAGTTGACGTACCTGAGTGTTGGAGGAACTGTCCTAAAGCGCTAGACGCTAGGACTATAGAAGCAACGGCGGTGGAAGTCGACTAGCAGAGGCGACGACAGAGATGACAGAGATAGCGAGCAGAGAGCACGAGCAGGTAGATAACTGGTCCCAACGACAAGTTAGATATATTGTAGATGAAGGAGAAAACAAAAGTACTACTCACCTGGTCCCAACGACAAGAGGTCAAGATGAGGGACCAGGTGCAAACTACCTAGCTTATATACTAGAAGGTGAGTTGTGCGAGAATAAAGAAAGATAATAGGGAACAAGGGGAGAACAATAGTAGTCCAGGTATAGAATAAGAACGAGTCTGGAACAAGTAACTGTTGTATGTCAAAGAACAAAGAGAACGATGGAAACAATAGATGGAATCAGTTGTGAAGGTGATGTGAGAGAACAAGGAGAACAAAGGGGACAATAGATGGGATCA